>JADHYT010000195.1:0-43941 GCA_027604725.1 Entophlyctis luteolus
ATCCAGAATTCACGTCAATAGAAATGGTGCATCCTGGATGGTCAGAGAGCGAACCATGGAAAAACAAAGTGTCTGCAGTACCTACAAAGAAGGTAGAATTCGGGATGGGGTTGACGTTGATGCTTGAATAGATGCTCGTGAGTCCAAAAACATTTTCAACCCGATTCAAAAATCTTGGGTTGCCTGGTATTTTCGACATGAAGGTTGAAAGATTTGATTGGGTAACATGTGAGCCGAGGCGTTTCCGTTGGTCCAACACCAAAATGTAGCCGGCATCATCTTTGCGTTTCAACATAAAGTATATATCAATCCCTGCTCCATCTTCACCATTCAACACAACTTGTAAATTCGGGCCGTCCACCCAATCGACTGTGATATAGCCCGCATTTTTATGTGATATTATTTGAGGCAAATCAGGCCCAAATTGTTCATTTGAATGGAAGACTTTAGCAATCCGAATGTGTACTTCTGTTTCGAAGACTGATGAAACAAACCGCGCCCCTCGCAGTATATCCGAGAGGCGAACTTCCGTTTTGCCCAATAAGAGAAAGGAGTTGATCCTGATACAGTAGAAATGCGCACCAAATGACTCCCAAGATAGCCAAGCAGGAACGTTGTGCAGAGGAATTTCGACGTTTCTTGCAAAGTCCCCCAATGAGGAAAGAAGGGCTAATTCGAATTCATTGAGCCCGCCTTCTTCAGATATTTCCATTTCCAACACATGCACAATGAGATGGAACGGCACAATCACACGACCATCATCTTGAATCAGACACAGGCCATTTGACACCATCTGACTCCAACTCAGATCTTTTGCGGCTTCTGATGATGTGGAGAACGGACACTGTTTTGGATTTGTGATAAGAGTGTTAGAGAACGAGGTGGCAAGTAGCTGTAAAATGTTGGAGACCGGCAGATTGGGATTTAAAGTAGAAACTATAGCAGCATATCTAGCCTCTTTCAATTGATTATCGAGAAGTTCCGTGAGCTTCATATGGACCACTTTCTCGGAAAACTTGGTAAGTAGCCTTGGAACTCCGCCCAAGTAGTAAACGTTTTGCGCGAATTGTTCACTGACCACAAAGTTACTGTGATGTTTCGAAATGAAAGGTCCGATTGCTTTCATCGACTCAGCGTGTGTTAAAAATCTGATTGGAGTCATCTCAAAATTGGGGTGAGACGTTCGAGCGACTCTGGTCATATTTAGATCTGTGCCAGCAAGCATGCAGAACAGAGTAACACGAGAATCCTCGGAGACACCCGACGAATCGCACAATAAGTCCAACAGAAGGTTCAAGTCATCCTGACTCAGTTTTTGATATTCATCGATGCCAACAAACACAAGCACATTGCCAGTCGTTTTTTGTTTCCAGTGGTAATCAATAGTTGACATAACTAGCTCGAGACTTAAATCGCGTCTGTTTGCTGGGGATTTAGATCGCATCCAAGTTACAAATTTGTGCTGCGCCTTGAAGACGCTGTGCATGACCCGCCAAGCAAATGAGCACTCAATTCCAAGTTGACGATCCACCCAAGAATACGCGTTTCCATCATTGCCAAACGAAATAAGGACCGAAATCCGCTCCCCTGAAATACCAGTCATATCCAAGACAGTAGACGAACATTCGTCCATCAAACGGGTTTTCCCCAAGCCCGGAATCCCAGTACACACGGGAATCGGACGCTTGTTTCGATCCTTACTGGTTCGATATTTGTGCATCCTCGTAAAGCAAGAAGCAATGTGGGCAAGAGATTCATCTCTGCCCGCCAAAGGGAATTCTACGGAATACTTTGCGTTGACCTGTTCCTGGCTGACCATATTACTATCTGTAGACGAGCTAGTGTGCGTGCCACGAAGCCAGTCACATAGACCCTGAGGTGTCATCGGTACGGAGATAGAATTGGTAAACAGCGGCTCGACCACTGTAGTTGAATCAATCGCCATTGCAGTTTTATTGGACGGAACTGTTTAGACTTCAACAATGCAAACTCGCCTGTCTTATTTGGAACCAAAACCAACAAGTGGTATACTTCTGCTGGAAGCGATGTCATAAAAAAAGAAACTCGTTCCATCGAGTTCATGACCTTTTACTGCGGTTGGTTAATTATTACGGGGAAGGACACCGACCTTGAAGGTTAAACCGTCTTTCGCCTGACAAGTTCCTGGAACAGTTTGGAATGGAGACACATCATCGTGTCCGACTTCTGGGTCATTGCCATAGGCCGTTAAGCTAAGAAACTCCCTCGATTGTTTGAGTTCTCGTTTTGTCAGCCCTCCGTCGTCGGGCTTGCAGATCCTGACGAGGGTAAGTTTATCTGCATCCAGATGTCCTAGATCTTGCATCTTCTTCGCACGAATTGCATCCTTGAGGTCGCTGATCGTGAGCGACACATCAAAGTCAACGTGGAACCCAGTGAGGTTAGTATCGGTGGAGAGGGCACAAAAAATTTTTGCAGTCATATTGTTCCGAAAAATAGGAAAAAACATGTGTGCCTATTTCATCTCCAGTATCAAGCGCAACTTTGAATTTTACAGATTTCATTTTGAAGTTATCCTCAACATTTTCTGAGTTTTTCTGGGCATTTTTTGCAGAATTGTTGGGAAGATTGGCTTGGAAAAGAGACTAGGCTTGGCTGCGTTCTTGAGGACAGGACAGGGATAAGAGAGTGATGATTGCAGTAAAATAGATACTTTTATTGTGTGTTTACAATCATCACTTGAGACATTTCCCTGGTCAGAAGGCCTCCTTAAATATAAAACCCAAAACACTTTCCAGAACTTTCCATGACCTTCCAGCATATTGCATAATGTTCCATAATATTCCATGACCTTCCATCATATTCCAGAAAGTTCAGCCATTCATAACTTTGTCTCCTACTTTTTGGATCTTTTTTTGAGTATTCTTTTTGATTCTGTATAATATATCAGGGCTGTTGTGTCACCCTGTCAGGATTCCATATTTGGTGAGTGGAAGCTTGGCACAATTTTTCCAAATAGAAAACCACATATTGGAATATTCTCCACAAAAAGAACACAGAGCAATTTTATTTACCTTACCTTTTTATTCCACTGTGCTATGGAAATTGTGGAAATAGACACATGATCCAGAATGACAATGACAAGCTTGAAGTGAATCCAATATGCAGCAGGACATCTTCATGCCTGGCCAGACTCAATTCCCCATGACATCAAGCTTACATGAGCACAGGTTGTAAAGTTGATAATAGTAAAGCCTGGATTGGCAAGGGATTAGGAAGTGTGCAACATCAGCAAGCTTACTTACATTAAGACAAAGCTTTAGCTGTCCACAACTTCATGTATCAGGAGCAAAGGATTTTCAAGTTTCATGAATTGTTGGACAGTTTTTGTCACTTGGTTTTCCCTTATTTTCACCTGTAAGAAGTTTCTCTTTGAGAACATTTACGGTGGGTTACCAAATTGTGCGACAATGTGAGATGTTGAACAGTTTCTTGGATTCAATTGTATGAATCAGTGAAAACATTTAAAGAGAAGTCGCAAATGCGAAAACTGGGAGTCAACCCCCACAACCGCCAACAGTAAACTAGCGAAGCAAGCTGCAGCCTTTTTTCTTCCTCCATATCAACCACCAGACTCTTAATCCACCCCAAAACAACAACAGTAAACTGAAAGACTGCATCATGCTTCCAACACAAATCCCAAACCAACCTTCCCAATACCGCCGCCACCTTTCGCATAGTCGAGCTCACCGCTTACCTGAAAGCTCAGACCGGGTGCCATCCTTTCCTCGAGCACAGTGCTGACACGTCCCATGGTGTCGAACATACCGCGGATTGTGGCGTAAACAGTGTCGAGCTTGAAGCCAACGCTAGCAATACCTTCACGGCGGCCGGGACCAGCTGCAACTGTTGCTGGCGTGATGAGCATTTGTACGTCGGCAGCGACTTCGAGTCGCTGGTTCAGCTTGCGCCAGTAGCTTGCTTGGAGCACGCCCTGAGATATCGCGTATGTAGCAGTGAACACTTGTTGAGAATCTGACGGGTTAACTGGCATGTACGGAGATGGGAATCCAGGGGGCAAAGACGGCGGTGGCGGAACTGGAGCAGACGGTGGTGGTGACCACTTCGCTGCCAAGGAGTAGCTCACTTCTCCGGCATCAGGACGGAGCCTTTGGAGAATCCATTCTCCTCCAATCGACACGGATGGAGTGACAGCTTGAAGAGCAGAAATTGAATAGATCCCAGTGACGGCAGTAGATGGTCCGCCCACAGTTTTCCCAGCAGGTGCATCGAGCGGATTCGGATTGATGGCCTTCACATTAACAGCGCAAGTGTGCCCTACCCAGTCGTGCTCGTATTGCATCATCGATGCGCCTGGCTGGTTGGTCAGTTGCGCTTGAAGCTTGCTGGTCAATGCGGGTTTGTTTGACGGCGGCGGAGTTGGGGGAGTTTGCGGTGTGGCAGCACTTGTTCCTTTGTCCCCGTCAGCCTTCGGTGGCATATTTGGATCGTACTGGTGCTCTGTGTGAGCATGCGGGTCCAAGTGTGGCAGCTCGTTCAAAGTGTGCGGATAATCCCAGAAATAGTTTGCTCGGGCCTGCAACGTTCCTTGGTCGTCGATCTGGCCATGCATTAGGAACTGCGGAAAAAAACAGATCAGTTCTAAAACTTTAAAATACACAGGTGGGTGGGCATGTTAAGATCCATTATGCAATCTCCAAAATATCACATTCCGGACCATAGTTCACCGGTATCCCGTCCAAGGAAAATAGAAGCATTCTTAACGCTGACCTTTTTCGCCTGATAACCAGCGGAAAAGTGATAGCTGGGCGGTTGCTGCGCGGCGCCCCACGAGAATGAGTGCGAGACCTGGAAGTTTTGCGACAGAATCGACGTGATGTCAAACTTCGCACCCTGAATCAAATGAAGCGTTGTAAAGACACCTGTGAGTGTAAGTATGGTTATTTCGTGCGCCGGCGCGATGCGACGGTAAAAAGAAAATGAAAAGAAAAAAAAGAAGACAGAAACTGACCCTTTGTCTCTCTGTGCAAGTTCTCGAACGGCCCCGTGCATGCGAGATTGTTGCGCTTCTTGAGTGCGGCGACGCCGTCGGCCACGTAATTCAGGGGCGCCAGCAGACTCTGGGCGAACTCCATCTTTTCTTTTTTTTTTTTTTTTTTTTGTTTTTTGTTTTAACTTGCATTTTCTGCGCACTCATAGGTTGATGACTTCCATCTCGCCTTTCTCGCGCCCATTAACCATTTTGGCTGTGCGAGCACCAAACTGAACGGCGCGCTTCGCTTCACGGGACGCACGTAAGAGGCCAAGGCGCCGTGCAGCGAGATATCGAAGCAGCGTCTTGTCACCCACGCCACGCGCAAAGCGAGGGTCTGTCTTGACGTGTACACGAGTTTCTGCGAGTATCGTGATGACCCGTTCGTCGAGGTATGGAAAGCGAAGCTCGCGCCCGTGGTCGCTGGCAATTCGGTCGTCGCGTCCGAGATTGCGGTAGCTGATGCGCGACACGTCTTTTTGGAGCTCTGCTATGAGACCAGGCCAGCCAGATGACAAAAATCGTTTCCGATGTCGGTTGTAGCCTAAGATGCAATGCAGAATGAGTTATGATTGATAAGACTGTGTGAACCTCCCAGCTGCTCATCTGCTCCTAATCCACTCAGAAGAACTTTCGCGTCCGTAAGATAATCCTTTCGGTTCTAGAGGAAAAATACACAGGAATTGTAAGATGTGAATAAAAGACCCAGGCCGGTCAAACGAAACAAATTTAAACCCCGTTGTCGTCAATTACATAGCCTTTTCCACGTGCAGCAAACCAAAAAGCCATAGCAATACTCTTTTGAAAAAAAATTAGGAAATATAGGCGGAACTGAGTCTCAAGTAGCGCACCAAATCCATAACACTTTCCAGTGGATGCACAAGCCCCATAATCCATGGTCGCCACTGCATTGCCTCTTCAAAAGGAACATCAACATAGACGAACCGCCACTCGATTTGCGGGTATGCGGCACGCAATTCGTGGTATCCAGCGACGCCAGTGATGCGGTCAGGAACGTCGAAAGCACCGGGAGGATTTGCGGTACGACCATCGTGTAAACCGCTTTCCCGGTTCAATTTCGGCGCAGATATCGATGCGCCGTTTTTTTTGTCCTTTTTACGCATAAACGACCCAATAGCGCTCGCGGAGCTTAATTCCAATGCGCGATTCACGCGCGGGTTTTCGAAGGCAACATTGATAAGGTCGATAACCACTCGCTCGACCTGCGCATCACTATTCTCTAAAGAAGCCATCTGCTCGGCGGCAAGCGCGGCAAGGACGGTGCAGTCGATGCCACCTGAAAACAAAACAGAGATGCGCCCGCTCGGTACATCGCACACCCTAGCTCGTACAGCCATCGACAGGTGTGCATAAAGCTTTGAGACTGCAGTTGTGGTTTCTGCGGTTTCTTCGGGAAGTACGTTCGGGTCGAGTACATTGGGAAGTGTAACTGGGTCTGGAACCCACTTATCTATTTGCAGGTCTGTTGGTGAAGCAAGAACCACATTGTCCGCAGCTGTGTCCACCACCCACGGATGATGTTTCAACGCGCGTTGGAAGGCCTGAAAAATGGTTACGAAACTTTACAAAAAAGTAAGGGTACACCTCAGGTCCACCGTCCAAGTCCAACGCGGAAAGACGCAATGAATAGATTCCGTTTGCCGGGACTTCATGCCAGTACCCTTGACTTTGGACCCATCCCAACGGATTTTTGCAGATCACTTCGTTGTCATCAGAATCCGAATCGGCAGCTACATTCTCAGATTGCGCAGAGGTACCAACATCCTCTCGTTTTCGAACACATCCGGCCACTGACGATATTATGAATCCAACAGGATCATTTCGTGATGGGAAATGCGCAAGCAAAGAACGTCGACCCAAGACGTCCCGCCCAAAGTACACAGTTTCAGATGGTGCATGATAGATAAGAACGGCCCAGGGACCCCTTAAAGACGAAAGAGTAGCCCTGATGGCTGTATCAAAAGATCCTGTCTGGCTCTTGGAGAAGAGGGCGGAAAACACGGCTGCCGTGTCACTTTCGCCAGGCGAGACCTAAAAGGACCGTCTAATTAAATTCACATAGCGCGAGCAATGTGTAGATAAGATTACTTGCAACTGGGGGGTTCTTGTCCCACATGGGGCTTCTAGGGGGCTGTTGAAGACTTCGCCGTTCCAGCAGAAGAAAGACTCTGACAAGTCCCGGTGGCGATGCACAAGCGGTTGGATTACTGGTGTGGGTCCGCGCAGATGCAGGACAGACGCTAGGAGTGTTGCATGAGAGGCGATGGTGGTATCGGCCGTACGGACGCTAAAGTCGCGAATGTTGACAGCGTCTGGGCCGCGTCGAGCCACGACGCCGGCGAGATGTGCCCATATCGAGTTATCGCCCGCATCTACTCTAAACGGTGCCAGAGTCTCCGCTGCGGCGGTGGTTGCCCCTGCGTGGGCGCCAGTGGGCAGAGGGAGCTGGCCGACGCGCAGCAGAATGCCGCACATCCTCTTGAAACGCGGGGTTCGACATGAGTGAACTCCCACCGCGGAAACTTAGTTTTATTCAAGAGCAGCGCCAACGCACGAGTAAAACACGACAAACTGAGAAAAGGATCCTATGCTAGAGGTTTACAACTTTTTCGCGGCTGTCTGCTTTGCTCGGAACGCCGCCACGCGTTTACCAGTCTCGTTCTTGAGCTCCTGGTTGAGATTCTTGTAAAAGCCAATATCGAAGAGAGCGTGAGACCACACAAAGAAAGGGGCTAAGACAAGAGCTTGAACCAGGTTGTCCAAGAGGGCTGGAGCTCTGCGTTCGTATACACCGTGCCCGATGAACTGGGCGATCCACGCAATTACGAACGCGATAGAGGCGGACGAGATAGGCTCGACGCCGGTCCACTCCTTGCCGTGTTTGAGGAAGGAAGCAGCAAACGCGGCTAATCCACCGACGAGCACGGAAGCTGAACCACCAATAACAGGATGCAGGATAAAGTAGTAGAGAGAGTACGCTGCAGCGCCAATACACATTACACTAGTGTTAAAGTGACCAGCAATAATAAAGGAGGTTAGCAGGATGGTGGGAACGAAAATGGTGTGGATATTTTGATTGACCCTGTTCGAATGGTACTCGGCATAGCGCACATACTGCGCCTTGAAATTGAAGAGGCCAACGCCGATCGTGCCGGAAGACATTTGTTTGTTACAAAGGACTAGTTAAATAATGGAGAAAGATCCCGAGAACACAAACAATGCTTCTGCAAATGGATCCAGGTTGGCCTGGCCGTTATATAGTTTGGCTGCTTCTTGTCAGGCACTCGTTTTAGTTGTGAGAATTTACAAGAGAAATTCGAGAAACGGTTCTTTGTGTGGCGCTGCAGCACAAAAACATTCCACTCAGAATCTTGAAGTAGAAAAAATCCATGACCGAACGTTGTGAAAGATTGAGGATGTGCCTGAATTTGCCATAAATGATTTTTTTGAAAAAGCACACTGGCGGAAGTCCAAAACATCAATTCATTACTGGCAAGATGTCTTTGACTCCCCGAAAAGCACGAACTCGTTTGAATATACTAATCTCGGAAGTTTCGTGCCTGCAGTACGTTTTGGCTGTGTCTGAAACAAGAAAGACCAAATAATAACAAAAAAATAAAAAATAAACAAAAACATAATATGACAAGCTTGAAAATGGCGTCAACAGATACTTTTCCCCGTATCGCAATAGACAGCATTGACGACCTACTCTTCGTCAAAGCAACCTTACTTGTCGCTGCGCGTGAGGCCGCTCCGGAATGTGACAAAGCAGAAATGGTATTCTCCAAGCTTTTGCAGCATGAAAAGTATCTCTTGCCTACTGGCCGTTACCTTCGCAAACCCTTCCATATATTATTACTGTTTGCTAATGTTACTGCAGTTCGTAGACCGTGTATTCGCACTCGCCGCGCCGAACCTGTGCATCAACGGCATGCCGTTTACGGATGAGATGCTATGCAAGCCTATGGAACAAGGTACAGTTCTATTCGAGCCGGTTTGTTCTTAAACTGCTTATTTTTCGTGTTCCTTTTTCCTGTCTTGCACGCGAAACGCCAACAAACGAACCACACTCGCCTGAGCACAGATATGGAGCCGTTTGATGAGCAGTTACGTGCGATGCGCGAGGGACTGATGCAGGCAGTCGCAGAAGTGCGTGTGCGCGTGGCGGGGCTGCGCGTAGGTGTGCCTACAACTGTTGCTAGTGAGACTCGGCGCGTGCTCCGTTCCATTACAGCTGAATGCGATGGTGAAGCTGATGCGGCCGTTGAAATTGTGAGTCACGTTGGTGATGCGGGCATCAAGCGTGCGGCAGGTGAATATTTCGTATTACCTTCCCTGTTCTTCTATTGTTTTTTGAGTTTTTGTTTGCGGCTAGATTGGTTTTCGCTGCAAGCCGATGAACTTAATGAAGATGAGAAGACTTCGAAATTTTTATTGGATAATCTTCAAAAGGTATTGCTTCGCATCACTGTGCATGGTCGCTTATCGAACCAAAAAGGACGTTCCGCAACTTGTAGAAAAGTGGAAACGCGCCCGAGTAGTCATCAATGACATTTGTACGGATCCAAACAATACCGGTGAGACACAAAAGGCACAGCAGAAAGGTGTCCACCTTCTGGAAAGGGTAACTGCAGTTGAATTAACTCCGCGTAAGACGCGTTCTGCTCTGTTGAAGATGATTCGATAAATTTTAAGCGGAAACTTGTATTAAACACTCGTGAACTGCCGCATGGCATCTGTATTTTTATTTTCGACAGTTAATTCATACTTGTTTGAATGCCCTCATCGTATAGTTCGCCCCAATGGCGCACACCACCATTCAAAGCCCAAATGAACGAAACAGAAATTCCGCAACGAAGTCAATAAGGAACAACCAATTTCTTAATCCGAACTTCATCCCGCAAAGTCATTGCTTGATTGATAATGTTGTCCATGTCCATATTTGGTAGTCGGAGAAGAACACCGTGAATTTCTGATTGCTCCAATTCCTCCAGGTTTTCTTTCAGTGCGGATAAAATGGCTGGGAGAATTTGTCAGCAACAACTTGTCAGCAGTGCCGAGCTTCACCTAAACACACATAAACATGTAATTCGAATCCATCTGGCGCACAGAGGTATGTGTCCCACAACCGCAGTAAAGATTCCAATGGCAGCTCTTTGGACAGAAAAAATTGAAACCATCCAGAAGCGCAAGCTTTAAAATCGACTTCTTCTTCCTCAAAATGACTGTGTAAATCCGGTAATAGAGTGCGCAAAAGCATGGATAATTCAGCCATTCGATCAGCAAGGGACTTCTTGGAATAGTAGGCATCCACCAAATTCATCAGCGCAATAAAGCAGAAATAAACACTAGCTTCATCAGCCATCTACAACACATTTCAGGACCAAAATATGGCAAGAGTAAGAAGGGCACGGTACCAAATACGCGAATGGTCCTGCCAAATGGACCATGGCGGGGAAGTATTCTTGGCCACGGCTCTGAGCCAAATATGCGGAAACGACATTTTCGATGCACGCAGAGAGATTTTCGGCTTTGAAGGAGACTCTTGCACGGGCCTTACAGTACCGCGAAACCTAGTCCAAAATCGAATTCTGTTGGCTTGCCCATCCATTTGCCGGTCGAATCTCAAACCTCGCCCCGGATCCGTTTAATAACCTCAGATCCTTGCCTCTCCAGCGCTATGGATGTTTCAAGCTGATAAGCCTTGTGTCCGTTCAAACTAGCTCCTGAGGTGCCAAAATTAATAAAACACAACATTCAGCTGAAAATCGAAAGCATAATAATTCAGAATCTCACGGGAATCCACCGCTTCAACTCCCAGCAAGAGGAGCTTCCAAGACGCCGCCCTAACCTGTGCCAAAAACGAAACCGATGGAAAAAAAATTTGCAATTTCAGTTGGGGGCACTAAAAGAACAGGGAATTTTACGCACCCCTTCTGGAAAACCAGCGCAGCCAATGTCACGGAGTTTGTCGGAATCGAGTTTCGCGATGGCATCAGTTGCCAGAGCGAGGTCAGAATCGGCCATTTCGCCACCCAGGAAAGGGGAAGCGGCGAAGTTGCCGGCACAGTGCGGCCAAAGGTGTGTGGTGGGCGGCGGGGTGTGCTGTAGGCGGAGTCTTCCGGCAGCGACAGGGATGACAGAAGGAATTGCGTCGAAGGGAGATTTCTTTTTTTTTTTTTAGTGTTTTTTTTTCTCCGACTATTTGCGTCAACAGTCCCGTTGCCTGTTCAGCCGCAGAAGCACGTCGTGAGCGTGGCGGCTGTGTCCGAGGCCGGCCGCATGTAGTGCAGCGGCAACGCGGAACCTTTTCGTGAGGGAATATCGTGTTACTGTGTGTTCAAACCAAGTTGCTCCACCTTCGGTCTTTCATTAGAGTTTCCACAGTATAACCGTTATTGATAAACAGCACAGGCTGTAATTGTTCGTGCAAATGATTTAATAAGTTGTAATTTGAAACTGGGAATTGATCACCAATTTCTCTGTTTGCTTGGTAACTGCGAATGATTGTGTAGGCTTCAGAATACGATCCCAATCACTAAAAACATTTAATAGTCTTGAATTCTTAAGAAACAAACCTTTCGATGTGCACCGCTACCAAGGCACGGAGCTGATCGAGTTTTCTTTCAACCTCCTGACGTTGTATTTCTTTGGCGACTAATTCAAGCCTCCTGGATTCAATTTTATGCATTCTTTCTGCTTCGCGGAATACAACACGCTCCCTGTTGTACTTTGATGTTTGTTAGTATTTTTCGCAAAAAACGCAAAAAATAAATAAAATACTATAAAACGGGAAAAGACTGGGGCGGGGAACGAAACGACATGAAAGAAAATATGAGAAAACCAAACTAGTCGCATAAGAGAACTTTGTTCTTCTTGAATTTGCTTCATTCTTTCATATTCTTGAAGTTTCTCTAATTGTTCTTGCTTTCTTTTGTCTTTGAATTTTTCTAAAACTTTTTTCTTTTCTTCTGCAAACTTCCGTCGAAGATTTTCCTTTTCACTCTGAGAAATAACAATTTAAAAATTCAGAGAAACTCGTCGGGACACCTCTTGTTGTTCATAACGCAATCTTTGAGCCTCTAAAATTTCCTCTTCTCGTTGAATTGCTTGAATTCGCCCCGTCCTCCACTCAGATAATATCTTGCAGCTTTCTTCCAACTTTTGTATAAATGCTTTTCGACCTTCGTATTTTTCTAGTTTCGTCCGATAATTGCACGACACAATCTGAAGATCCGCTTGAGAATGGTGTGGCCAAATCATTTTAAACTTACTGGAAATCGGCTGATAATAAGTTTAATTACCTTAGTGAGTTGTAATTTATGCGCCGAAAGGGTTGCGTTCAAGCGCGCTTTGTATCCCCGATTTTTTTCCATCCATTTCAAATGGAACTGGCAGAAATTGTGTCCACGCCGTTAAACGAAAAGATCACATACATCGAAGTCAAAACGTCCTTTTTTGGGAAATTCTGCGCTCAGTCGGTCGAAAAGGAGTCTTCTGTCCTCAACGTGTTTGTACTCTTGAGTCAACTTTTCGAAACGGAAATGATCCTCTGAGCTCCATCCATCATAATCATCGATGTAATCTTGAAACTTATTCTTAAGTATGGCTAGCTGTTGTTGGAGAGAAACCTGTATTCTTTGGTCATGTTAGCGTATTCCATAAAGTGAAAGCTTAAAAAATGCTGTGCACTTTTCAAGTTTCCGAAATTCTGCAAACGCATAAGACGAATCAAGACAAGGGAGATCATGGAGTCGAACGACTTCCTTGCTTGTCGTATCCAGGACCCAAGGATTAGTTTGGGAAACTTCTGAATGCAAAATACAAGATTTCGCCAATTTTTCGATTTCGCATTCAAGCTCAACGGCCTGTCAGTCCGTGCTATTAGGAATACGCGCCATAAAATGGAAATATTTGTACTTTTTCCTTCAGGTCATCGACACCGTCCATGATCGCCGATTTCGAGATCTCGAAATACTGAATCGGAAACGAAAGTGTTTCCAGCAATTCTAGTTGGAGTTTAGACTTGTGCAAAACCCCAGACGCAAACAAAACTGCTTCGCAAGAGAGCTCGGCTTTCTTTCAACGACATTGCTTGACGTTTCAATTCATGGAACAAGGCTCGAAACTCTTCTTCATTTGTGTCGCGAGAAATTTTCGACAGCGCGTCGGAGCAAGACTGTTCGAGGGCAACACTAGCAAGGCGATCAAGAGCAGTTTGGAAGTTGGCGCAAAGCCAAAATGGAGGATACCGCTGTTCATCCAAGCGCTCAATCTCCTCCGCCCAAACCCGACGGTGGGCGATTGGGTTCACAACTCCAGATAAACGTTTGGACATTGTATTTGTCAGGTTGTTAATAATCACTAGCTTCGAAAATTTTGCGCAGCCAAAACCTGGAGCACGTGGAACGACCTGCATCACGGCGTCGAGGTGGCAGCCACGCGGCCGCTGCAATTTCCGGCCCAGCACGAAGCGGGATGGAAGAGGTATTTTATTCAAGGATGCATCGAACCGTGCAATCACGTTGCTTCCAATGCACTGCAAAACACAAACCAAAAATAAAACAAAAGAAACAAAAAAGAAAAAACGCAAATCTGAACAATGATCTTCAATGTTGGTGCATCCTGCAGTTAACTGACTGACAACTCCCCTTCAGCGGCTTGTCAGCTCCACGCAGAGGCTCTGTATCAGATCGTTCTCCTCCGCAAAGCCTCAGGTCTGGAACGCGCCCGCCATTTTTTTTCAAGCTCAACATCCAACTTCCCGACAGAGTCTGAAAGAGCGACTCAGAGAGTTGATCCCTCTTGAGCAGGCTAAAGTGAAGCAGTTCCGCGCCGAATATGGTTCTAAGGTTCTTGGGGAGACCACCGTCGACATGGTCTGCATAGGATTCTTTTATCCTACTTTTTAGGAATTACCTAATGCCTTTCGATTGCTTTTTAGGCTTACGGTGGAATGCGTGGAATCAAGGGGCTGATTTGGGAAACTTCTGTTCTAGACGCTGACGAGGTAACGCAGTTCTTCCTTTTTTCTTGACTTAACCTGCTATCTGCCGGACAGGGAATCAGATTCCGCAACCTGACCATCCCTGATTGCCAAAAGCTTCTTCCGAAAGCCGAAGGTGGCGATGAGCCTCTTCCAGAAGGCCTTTTCTGGCTACTTGTGACTGGTGAAGTCCCATCAGTAGAGCAAGTTCGCGCTCTTTCTGCTGACTGGGCCGCACGCTCTGCCATTCCTGCATATGTCGAGGACTTGCTTGACCGTTGTCCAAACACCCTTCACCCTATGTCTCAGTTCAGTTTGGCTGTTACTGCACTCCAAGGCGAGAGCTCCTTCGCCAAAGCCTATCAAAGAGGTGTCCCAAAGTCCGAGTACTGGGATTACGTCTACGAAGACTGCAACGATTTGATTGCCAAGTTGCCCTTGATCGCAGCTCGTATCTATAGGAACGTTTACAAGGACGGCAAGCTGCCACCGATTGACCCGAAGATGGATTACTCTGCCAATTTCGCAAAACTTCTTGGATATGAAAATGAGCAATTCTCTGAACTAATGCGTCTGTACTTGACTATACACTCTGACCACGAAGGTGGCAACGTTAGGTTTGAAAGTTTTTTTGCAGTCCCTTTTTTTATATAAATTCAGTGCCCATACGACGCATTTGGTTGGATCTGCTCTCTCAGATCCTTACTTGGCATTTGCTGCTGGTCTGAATGGCCTGGCTGGCCCGCTTCATGGGCTGGCTAACCAGGAAGTTCTTCGTTGGATCATGAAAATGCAGGCGGCAGTTGGCGAGAATCCTTCTGACGAGAAGATTAAGGAATACTTGTGGACTACCCTGAAATCCGGCCAAGTTGTTCCAGGATATGGTCACGCCGTTCTGCGCAAAACTGATCCGCGGTACGCCTGCCAACGCGAGTTTGCTTTAAAGAACTTGCCGGAAAACCCCATGTTCAAGCTTGTCAGCCAAGTGTACACCATTGCTCCTGGAGTCCTTACTGAGCACGGGAAAACGAAGAACCCGTGGCCGAATGTGGATGCTCATTCAGGGGTTCTGCTTCAGGTTTGTAAATGATGAATGAAACGATACGATTAGAAGTTCTAAATTCCTTCTGCAGCACTACGGCTTCACTCAGGAAGACTACTATACTGTTCTCTTCGGAGTTTCTCGTGCACTTGGCGTGACCGCAGGACTCATCTGGGCACGTGCACTTGGGTTCCCGATTGAGCGCCCCAAGTCATACTCAACAGATCATCTGATCAAAATGTTTGCCAAGAAGTAAAAAGAAAGGCTTCCCAAGCGGCGTTTCTCTTCCACTTTGTTTTCCTTTTTTTGAAGAAGCAATTGGAGGGTGGTGGCATGCTGTTACTCCTTCATCGTTGCGAAAAAGAACTATGAATTTTACTTGACCAATTTTTCTTGCCTTTTCTTTTTTTTTTTTTTTTTGTTCTCTTCGCCGCAAATCTGCGCCTAACGGCCAATGGTGAGAGTCGGCCCCTGTTTGACAAACACTGAAACTAGCAGCCTAGTGTGGCATTCTGGCTCTGATTCTAGCGGATCAAAACGCTTCCGCCAGTGCGGAAATCTACGAAGGTCTCGGAATTCTGCAGCACAGGGGACAGGTTCGTGGCAATCCCGCCCGCGCGTCCACCACTTGCCGTGCCTGCATATACACAATCTCTGTTTTCCCGCGGCCCATCTGGTGGTTTATCGCGCTATCCGCTTGCGAGCATTTGCTCGTTTCTCCAAGTGTTCTGAATTTCGAATCCGCAGGATGCGGCCGGCATCATCACATGTGGTACGAAAGGACGTTTGCACCAGTGCAAGGCGAACGGCATGGTGCGCGACGTCTTTGGGAAGCGACAGCTTATGAATCTGGAAGGTGCAATGGGCGTTGGTCACGGTGAGCCTCAGTCCTCCCTACCCTCTCCGTTCGTGAAATCCGAAAATCTGTTTCTTACTATAATTCACGTTTGTCTGCGAGATGATATGAATGATCTTGACTTTTTTTTTCTCTTTGTTTAATTTAGTGAGATATCCCACCGCGGGAACTTCTTCGACTTCAGAGGCTCAGCCGTTCTACGTAAATAGTCCGTATGGACTCGTTCTTGCACACGTGAGAGTGTATCACGTTTTCGAACGAGACTGACATGTCCAAGAACGGCAATTTGACCAACACTGCGGAATTGAGCAGTTTTGTCGACCACGAAGCACATCGCCACGTGAACACTCAATCCGATTCAGAGTTGCTGTTGAACATTTTTGCGTATCATTTGCAGCTCACGGGGAAGTTTAGGTATCATCGCAAAGTATGTTTGGACACTCTCGCGAGCGTTCTTTTTTTTCCAGAGTAAACGAGGAGGATATCTTCAAAGCATTGGAAAGTGTTTACAAACAATGCAGAGGAGGATATGCCGTGACCGGAATGGTTGCCGGTAAGAATCAGACTCGCGAAATAATCTAAATTTCCGTACGAAGGTTTCGGAATCTTAGCTTTTCGGGATCCTCATGGAATTCGCCCGCTCATATACGGCGAGCGCAAAAATGGTCATGGTATGGATTACATGGTGTCCTCTGAAAGCGTCGTGTTGGATGCTTTGGGATTCTCCAACTTCGTGGATGTTAAACCAGGAGAGGCGCTTATTATCACCAATCAAGGAGGTCTTGTGAAACGTCAATGTGCTGAAAAGGCAGATTTCACTCCGTGTATTTTCGAATACGTTTGTGAGAATCATTTTTTTTAGTTTGCTATTGTATGGCACTGAATATGCTTTGAAGATTTTGCGCGGACAGATTCTATCATGGATGGCGTCTCGGTATACAAAGCAAGATTAGCGATGGGAGAGGCTTTGGCGGACCGAATCACTGCCCAGTTGAAAGGAAAAGTGGACATTGATGTTGTCATTCCTGTGAGTTTCTGGACCATCTCCAAGCTAGGAATTGCTTATTTATGACAGGTACCGGATACAAGTCGTTCTGCTGCCTTGCAAGTTTCATACAGACTGAACAAGCTGTACCGCGAAGGGTTCATCAAGAACAGATATATTGGCAGAACTTTCATCATGCCTGGCCAGTCATTAAGAGAAAAGTCGGTCCGAAGGAAACTGAATCCGATGGCAATGGAATTCGCAGGGAAGAATGTGCTGATTGTTGACGGTATGACAGTATTTTTTTCGGGATTGGGCTTGTTAATGTTTATTCCTTATTTTTTGTCTCTGATTTATTTTATTGTCCAGATTCAATTGTGCGAGGGACAACGTCACGTGAAATTGTGAATATGGCACGTGAGTCGGGTGCAAAGAAGGTTTATTTTGCGTCTTGTGCTCCGCCCATCCGGTTCCCAAACGTTTACGGAATCGATATGCCAACGCGATCGGAGTTGATTGCTTATGGTCGAACTGAGAAAGAGGTTGCGGACGTGCTTGGCGCAGATGAAGTTATATTTCAGAACTTAGATGACCTAGTCAAGTCGATTCAAAAATTTAATCCCGAACTCACGTCGTTTGATGTTTCTGTTTTCAACGGTTGCTACGTGACTGGTGACGTGGATGAAGACTATTTGATTGGGTTGGAAATGTCGAGGCATGGATCATTGAAAAAGATGGCGAGCACTGGAGAAGTGGTTGGCTTGCACAACGCGCATACTTTCAAGTGAGCAGAAGTGGAGTGTTCGTTTTGTTTTCCAGTGTGTGGCGCAGATCTATCCCACAAAATACAACTTGCCGGCAAACCGAAGTTTATAGAGCCGACTCCGTAGTCCAGTCAAGGAAACGGTAATAATTGATCACTCTCAGTATCTTTCGCATGAGCGCTATGTTATTGCATACATGGTAACGCTGCATTCAATCAAATGGGCCTCCGTTCGCAGTGCGACCGGCCGGTTACTACACTCTTTGCTTTTCACAGTATTCATGAGTTATTTGTGGCCGGATTTCGGCGATTCTGCTGTAGATGGGCTGTTCCGCTCGTGCTAGTCATCTGCTTTGTGTTGAACCATTTTTTCGACCATATCCACCCCCTCCCGAAGCATTAAGCAATCAAAATCTTCATCCCGCGGGACTTCCAACCAGTCCACATGTTCGCCCGCCCTTCACGTGCCAAAAGGGAAAGCTGACAAAAGGGCACTGAGGAGAGTGCTGGGCGAGCACGGGGGGTAGATTTGTGCTGCATTGACAGGCCATAAAGAAACAACGACGAAATGGGCGGTGGGTGAGCCCCTTATCCGAGCGCCGGCGCCCAGCCCCCGCTCCCGGCATGTTCCCGGCATGTTCCTGCCTGCGGCGGGATTGGTTCGATCATGCCCTCAGGGATCCTGCGGGGAGCCCAGCCGACGACTTTGGAATGCATCCGTCTGCATCACACCAACTAAGACAACAACCACAGACAACATTCGCGTTGTGTGCCGATTCAGACCCCAGAACAAGCGCGAGGTCAATGAGGGTGGCGTGCCCATCGTGTCGTTCGACGATGAAATGACCAGTGTTAAGTTCGAGGTAGGTGCCGCCTCTTCGATATGGGTTCATAAAGCGAACCCTCCTCCACCGCCGAATTTGTGTAGAGCAAGGAGTATCCGGGCACCTTTGCGTTCGATCGGATCTTCGACTGGTCCACAACCCAACTGCAGTTGTTTGATTACGCTGCCGGTGCTGTTATCGAAGGTATCTGTCAAAAATGGGTCATGTGTCCGTTTCTGATCGAGTGTTGCGATGTGCTAGATGTCATGAAGGGTTACAACGGTACTATCTTTGCGTATGGCCAAACAGGTTCTGGAAAAGTAAGGGCTAATTTCAAATTCGATGACCGTCTCATTCTTGTTCTGATTCACAGACGCACACTATGATGGTAAATTACATGCGAAATTGTCCAGATGGACTCATATTTTGAATGTTTGTGAATCAGGGCGACATGGAAAGTGAAGAGTGGAAGGGTCTCACACCTCGTTTGGTTGAGACGATTTTCTCTACAATTTTCAACGCTCCACCCAGCATGGAATTCACCGTCAAAGTATCATATATGGAAATTTACATGGAGAGGATCCGTGATTTGCTTAACCGTACGCAACCTTGGCTTTTTTGTCCCGCCTCTTAAAACCAACATTTTCTTTCCGATAGCCTCGAATGATAATCTGCCCGTACATGAAGAAAAAGGCAGAGGAGTTTATGTTAAAGGGTTGTTGGAGATTTTTGTTGGGTCAATTGCGGAGGTGTATGAGGTGATGAAAAAGGGTCAGGAAGCTCGTATCGTGGCGTCAACGAGTGAGTTTCAAATTACATGTCAAAAGTCGCAAAAAGTAACAAAAATATACAGACATGAATGCCGAAAGCTCTCGATCGCATTCGATTTTCGTGCTTCAAGTCAGTTTGAAGAACTTGGTTGACGGCAGCACCCGAACAGGAAAACTCTCTCTGGTTGACCTGGCCGGTTCCGAAAAAATTGGTAAAACTGGTGCGACAGGACAGACTTTGGAGGAAGCCAAGAAGATCAACAAGTCGTTGTCGGCTTTGGGAATGGTCATTAATGCTTTAACTGATGGAAAGGTATGTTACGAAATGCTTTATAGCACAGTAATCCTTTTAATTCTCCACTATTAGTCTTCTCACGTTCCTTACCGGGACTCGAAGCTCACACGTATCCTGCAAGAGTCGTTGGGAGGAAATTCGCGAACTACTCTGATCATCAATTGCTCGCCGTCTTCCTTCAATGAAGCTGAAACTCTTTCAACTCTTCGGTTTGGTATGCGGTAAGTAAACTGATTCGTTTTTTTTTAGCCCTGCTCAAAATTCTGGCAGTGCGAAGAGCATCAAGAACAAGGCAAAAATTAACGCTGAGCTGTCGCCGACAGAGCTCAAGAACTTGCTTAAGAAGGCCAAATATGACATCCAGCAACTCCAAGTTTATATTGTATCTTTGGAGAACGAAGTGAAGATCTGGCGCAGTGGTACTTCAGTACCCAAGGCGGACTGGGTAAAAGCGCTGGATGTCGGTGCACTGCTTGGTGAAGGCAGCAGTGGCGCAAGCAGCAACGGGGTGTCTGCGACAAATGGTACACCGGCGGTTGCCAGCGCACTGCCGGCGCACATGCTTGCGGAGCGCGCCGGAACACCTCAACCGCCACTGTCTCCTGACGAACGTGACGCATTCTTGCAACGCGAGAATGAGTTGGGAGACCAACTTGCGGAAGCGCAAGCAGCACTTAAGACCGCAAAGGCAAATGCAGAAGCCCTGCTTGAAGAAGTGAACTTCTTGAAAGGCAAGGACGGTGAAATTGGAGAAGAGAACAAGAACATGACAACGGTGTTGAATGATCTGAAGTTGGAGCTTGAGAAAGTCTCTTGCGAGAATAAGGAGAACTCTATCACAATCGACAGTTTAAGAGACGCTAATAGCGATCTTTCGAGAGAAGTTGAAGCTCTCAAGGTTCGTGCTTTTTATGTTGGTGTACATGCTGGAAGTGCACTCATGGCTTTCTGCATTGCAACAGAAACAACTTGTGGAGGCGCAAGAAGCTCTTAAGTCCGTACCTTCCGAGGATCCTGTTGTTTCCAAGACGAGTGCGGAAGAAAAACAATTCAGAAAGCAGGAAAAGATGCAGCAAATGATGGCGGAATTTGATCCGTCGGTGAGTGCTGTCTTCATTCAATCGCCATCGTGGATTATATGAAACCAAAAAATTAAACAGGGCTTTATGAGCGACAAAGAAAAACAACTTCGTGACACTATTGTGAAGCTGGCGCACATGAAAGAGAACCTTCAGCCACCGACAACTGCGGAGGAAATCGCTGCGCAACACGTTGAGCTTATTGA
Organism: Entophlyctis luteolus; assembly: GCA_027604725.1. Classification (NCBI taxonomy): domain Eukaryota; kingdom Fungi; phylum Chytridiomycota; class Chytridiomycetes; order Chytridiales; family Chytriomycetaceae; genus Entophlyctis; species Entophlyctis luteolus. The sequence continues at coordinate 20,860 of JADHYT010000195.1, forward strand.
AGCCAAGACGCAGCTGGCACAGCAGGACCAAACGATTATGGAACTGACAGACAAGATCAACACCGTACAGGGAGATGCGGTTATGTTGAAGAAAAAGAAAGAAGATCAAGAAAAGAAAATTGCTGCTCTGGAATCAGAGTATCAAGAATTGCTGGACAAGACAATTCGCGATGAGGAGATCCAAGGGGGTCCGCAGTTGTCAAAGACGATCCATGATATCAAAACCAGGCTCGAAGCGCAATTTAATTCTAAACGTGAAACGCAAATGAGGGAAGTAACCGAGTTGAAGGAAACTCTGGCCAAAAGGGAATTGGATATTATGCATCTCCAAGCGTAAGTCTCCTTGCTTGAGATATTGGAACGACTTACTGGGATTTTTTTTCCATTTTCTTTAGCTCATTGACAGCAACGCAAAAAGCCAACGACGAGATGAAAACAACGTTGTCGGCAGTGAAAATGAATGAAAATGGGTCAGGCGAGATATCGCAGAAGGATGAAGAACTGGAAAAAATGCGGAAAACGATGGCAACTCAGCTTGGAGAGTTTGATGCGATGAAAAAGAAGCTGATGCGTGATCTCCAGAACCGTTGCGAGAAGGTTGTGGAGTTGGAAATTTCGCTGGACGAGACCCGTGATCAGGTTTTTTTATACATTTTGCGCCTGATATTAGTCTGACACATTCGTGCCGTACACAGTACAACAATATTCTGAAAAATAGCAACAGCCGTGCGCAGCAACAAAAGATGGCTTTCCTGGAGCGCAATCTTGAGCAACTGACGAATGTGCAGAAGCAATTGGTGGAACAAAATTCGACGTTGAAGAAAGAGTTCTCAGTTGCAGAGCGTAAGATGGCTGCACGTAACGAGCGCATTCAGAATCTCGAGACTCTGCTGCACGACACTCAGACTAAGCTGGAACTGCAAAACCAGAAGTTCGAGGCACAGTTGGCTTCAATGAGAGAGAAGCTGCAGGAGGCCAGATGTGGGTTTTCTGCTTTCCGTGGTTATTTTAATCATTTTGCGAATATTAACCCGCTTAATTCCAGCTGCCAATCCACAAGCTTCAAGCTGGTTGTATTCGTCGCGAATCGCAAAGGTTTGTACTCATCTGTTAGCGTCGGTTCGTTGAAATCTATTTTCACAGCCACTTCGGGGAGGCGGCGGTGTGCCGATGGCAGGAGAAAATGAGGACATCGCGGAAACTAATGACGCGTTCGCGAATCGCAACAGTTGGTACGTAAGTTTGCTGAAGAAGTGAGGAAGGGACATTGCTACTGCCAATATTTGCAAATTCAAACGACGTTCTCGTTCCATTTTATTTTCTCTGTCCCGACCACTTCCCCCTTCCTTCCACAAAGGCTTTTTCAATAAAAACAAAGTCCCAACAACCTGTCGGTCCGTCCACCCCAATGTACTGCCGTTAAATTTGCGCTAGTGAACAGTGAAAAAGACGCTCCGTGCATGCTCAGAACGCCGAGTAACCTATGGGTAAAAAAAAATAAAAAAATAAAAAACCAGAATAAATTTTTTTCCGAATTCATTTTCACAACTGTCTTGTGCGGCAAGACGAAAAAAAGAAAGAAAAAAAAACAAAATGGAAAGGACATTACTGATCACACCCACCATACAAATATCCCATGTATTTGTCTTCGTCTATCTGATCATCAAAGAACGTTTCTCGCATCTTAAAGAATGTTTTGCTGGTGAGCAAACTGTCGCTGCCAGCCTGATGCTGTGGTCCAATACGGGGAATCTAAAATGTTTGTTTTTTTTTTTTTGTTTTTTTTTTGTGTTGTTAGTCCCCGCCCATAAAATTTGACAAAGAACAGACCTGCAAATCGTCAGCTACATCCTGCAAGCCACCTTTGAGATTTTTGCAGCTTTTCATTAGGTACTTGATGTCGTAGACGCAAGGGAAATACAGCTTCATGAGTTCAAAGAATTCTGATTCCTCAGCAGGCAGCGGCGCGCAGGTGGCGACTTTCAAAAGGTATCCAAAATCGTAACCGCTGTACAGCGCAATCAGTTCGTAAGGCTACTTCAGTTTTAACCCGAGAAAGCAATTGTCTGACCTATGGAAGGAAATCCATTTCACTTCCGGAAGGAGGACGAATCCAGAGCTGATTAAAAGTTCGCCAAAATGTTCGACGTCGATTCCGTATTCTTCGTGGCGCTTGAAGTCGATGCCTGACTTGGTCAAGAGGTCGATGGAATCCTGGGCGTACATGTCGTCGTTGAGGTTGAATTTAAAGTTAAATTGCCATGTGGATATATTTGGCGGAGTGTTTCCATTCTGCATTATTTGGAGGTTGATTTGTAGCGTGTTTGTTGTGTGTTGTTTTTTTTTTGCAAAATAGTTTGAACGAACCTCGTCAGCGAACGTAATTCCAAGCTGGATGATTTTCAGAAGATCGACGTTGCAGCGCAGGGTCTGATACTGGTAGTCGGCTGAAGTCTTGAAGTTTCCTATAGGGCGGGCTACAACGCCAGGAAACTCGGTGTCCTGTGTTGTTAGATCGACGATGTCAGAGCGCACGGTGCGCAACGGGGAGCCGCACCATGGATATGCAGGGGTACTTTTCGACAAGGTCTCGCAGCACGGCCATCTCCGCCTCGAGCGTGTGGGCCCACACGTCCTTAATGTGCGTCGCCATATCGATTTGGTTTGTTTATTTTTCTGTAATTTCGAACTGAACAACCGCAAAAACACCAGAATATAAGTTATTCAGTTAAGTTTTGAAGCACGCCTTTCTTCTTGGCCAATTCGTCTTTGAGTTTCTTGACCATGCCTTCGAAGCGGGTCTTGCGAGGTTAAGAAGAAGCGAAATGGATACATGAGATGAACTCAGTTCGGGCAAAATGAACTAACCCGCATAATGGGATTCGTTTGTTCTTCCAGCTGCTGCTGCTTTTCAGAGATGGTGTTCTCCAGCTCCTCAATTTCCTCCCTCAATGCGCGAGTTTCTTCGTCTTCGGCATCGTCTGGCAGAATAATAACAGTCAAAGATCCATAAAAAAAGCGCCCGTATTTCAACGCACCATCGTCATCCGACGCGTCGTCAACCGCGGCATCAGTAGCATGATTGTGTGTAGCGCCGCCCTCGTCCTCATCATCGTCGTCATCGTCATCATCATCGTCATCGCCTTCTTCATCGCCTTCGTCGTCGTCTGCGAGCATTGCGTCTTCGACTTCTTGTTCGAGCTCCGCAGCAAGCTCGTCGTCATCGAAGTCCACAACAGCCCCATCATCTTCTGCGGGCATTGACATGCCACCACCCGCATCCGGTCCTGCAGAGTTCGTATTATCTGCAACGTCATCTTCGCCGTCTAAGTCGAATTCCGTTTCGACATGTTCTGCGAACAAAGTCAGAATACGAAGCGAAAAAATTATCGCGGAAACCAACCATAATTGATCATTTCCGCGTCTGCGTCAGCACGTAGAAGGCGTTCGACCTCGCGTTCAACGTTTTCGATCGCCTTGGTTCGAAGAAAAAAATCTCATCGGCTGCATGAAGAAAAGCAAACGAGCCATACTCTCTTCGAAATTCGCTTTCGAAACCGTCGTTTGCGTACAAAATGCAGTGGGGCAGATATGCCATGCGGATAAACAAAATCTTCGCTGCTGTCTTTCGGTAATCCTGCGAAACCTTCCTCCGACACGATGAGCATCTTAAGCCATCGCGTTAATAACAACACATAGCGTTTTGACACACCTGCGAAATATCACAAATTTTGTAAAGCTGTCGGTTGTCCCATGTTTTTTGCGATTCAATTATACAGGGCAGGTCGACCAGTGTGGCTGGGTATTTCGTTCCATCGAAGGACAAGGTGCCTTTTCGGGCATCTGGAAGAAACTGGGAGTCCGCAGGGAACAGGAAGCAACAAGGCCACGGGACCTGCAAAACGAATGGCCAGCTTTTCAAGAGCGGCGGGGTCTTTGGAGTGGACCAGTTCTTTTAGAGTTCGGGCAAGGAGTGGGTTTTCCACCCGTAATATGAGATGTTCTTCAACGGGAGGTGGTATGTCGGGCTTGTCGATCTCGCGTTTCAGCTTCACGGGGACGGATGCAGAAGTAGCGGCCGGTGCTGAGACGAGCGGTCTCGGGGTAGCCGTGGGGAGGGAGCCGCCGGTGGTAGGTTTCTTGTTGGTCGGTGCGTTTGACATTAGTGTTCGTTCGAGCTTTATCCACATCCAATCCACATCCTACAGACATGATCAACATACACCCAAACAATAACAAGCAGATCCATGCCCCACAAAACACAAACGCACGTATAGTCACTGCGGTGCAGCAGTTTGGAAAACACGGCTACGAGGACGAGTAAAGCGCTGCGGGATTATCAAATGTGTCTTGGTTCGTTCGGCTTGGCAGTGTCGCGTCCCAATCGCCGGCGAATACTAGCTGCTACTAAGCTGTGAATGCGGCCGTGATGTGCCAGCACAGCTTGTTCCCGCCATTGTGGGCTGCCCGGCCGGCCCTGCCCGGCGGTTTGCCCAGTTAAATTTGCAAGCCATTCGGAATCACCAACCTGCATATGGACGACTCGGCAGTGCCGACGTACGCCCTGTTTCTCCCAACGGCCATCATCGGCATTGCCCTGAACTCGTGGATCATGGTGTCCATCTGCTTGAATCCGGCCATGGTTCGAGCGAGGTGTCGTTGTTCAGTTTCGTTTATGGTTCGACTGAAAGTTGTTGCTTCCCAGACTCGACCGCATTCTCGTTCTTCTTGTAGCTACCTGTCTCTATTTCAGTGTTGAAATCACCGTCAGAGACCTTGTGCAGCTGTGGGTGCAATCCCCCGTGTTTGACAACCTGTCTACGGCTGCCACATACATCTCCTTCGTACTTCTGCTGGGAACCCAACTCATGCTGGCCATGTGTCGGTACACCGAAAGCAAGGATCTTCCTGAAAAGGATACTAAACCTCGTTTTATTGTTGTCGGAGCAATTATGTTCTTTTTTGTTTGTGCAAGCGTGATCATTTACGCCACTGTAAGATTTTCTATTTCGAAAATTTTCCATAACAGTTTTCGCCAGGGTGTCGAAGGCCCTGGCGTTGGCGATGCGATTTTCACACTTTTCTGTTTATTTGCAGTATATTGCGTATTTGGTGCTATCTTCTATTACACCTGGGCGTCAATCCTTTTGAATAGACGAATTCAACAAAATTTGCCAAGCAGAATGGAAGAGACTGTGCGACTGCATTTGCAAAAGAAAGTTTTAAAGTCATGCATGCTGATGACAGGTTTTTTTTTTGTCTTGCAATCTAATTTTGACTTGATTTGATGCAGGCGGATGCATATTCTGCTACTTTCCCGAAGTTTTCAATTTAGTCATACGAAACATTTTAGCGCAAAGAATAGAATGGTACAACGTAGTTTGCACCGAATTCGTCATGCTGGACACTTTGGCGTCTCCTTCACTGGCGTTGATCTTGCTCCCAAGCTTTCGGCTTGAAGTATTGAAGCCATGGACGCGGAAACCACCTGTTTTGGACTCGGACAGTCGGTCGCGGAACTTCAGTGAACTGAGTGAAAGCGTCGAGTTGAGTGTTTCGACTTAATGCAAAACAAACGCGAGAAGAAAAAAAAAAAAAGGAATCAAGAAGCTACTTTAATAAATAATTGGGCCGGGTGTCCGGGTCTCCGCTTGGTTCTTTAAATTAAAAACAACATAAAGCAGCTAATGCTTCAAGCGTTTTCCATACTCCGCCGGCATATGCTCCCAAGGAAATGGCCACAAGGCCTGCAAGGCGCCAAGGACCGACGAGCAGGCATGGCTGCCTGTGGTTCGGGGTGTGAGGCTGATGACGACAGCGTGAGCGATAGCGGCAGGCAGTCTGACGCCGAAAAACCATACGGCATTTTTGATGGTGCATTCGAGGTCCCGCGACTTGCCGACGTCGAAGGGCGTCGCGTCGTAGTTGAGCACCACAGGAATACCGACGTGCTTGTAGTCAAGCTCAAGGCCCTTGAAGCTGGGAGAGGCTGTGGTTCCCAGAGGAAAGGCGGGGATCACGTCATTCGCGTTGACTACTCGATATAAAACAACTGCTTAAAGAACTAAGTGCGGTTGTGTTTTGGTGGAAGCATGGAAGGAACCTTGGTTGTCCGTTAGTGCTTCGGAAGTGAATCTTGCGAACTCCGTGTCACCACATTTCGGAGATCCAAATGTGTAGCAACCTTTCAAGATCTGGCAAATTTTTTTCTGTTGACGCCAAAATTCGCAATAAAAACCTTCAGTGACACTAGCGGATGATTTGTGACTGCCAAGTGGGATAGTATCAGCGTGGCTAATGCAGCGCCAACGGAATGTCCCGTGAACCAGACGTTGGGGTACGATCGTTGAGAGGATCCACTTGTCACAGTTTGTGCCGAGAATTTGGGAAACACCTCGGTGTCGAGTGTCTTCCAAAAATCTGAGTGAATGCTGAGCTTGTGTGGACTTTGTGGATCTATATGCTGTCGCTCGCGTTCCGAAAAATCGAGCTGGTTGCTGAATGTCTGTTGAGGGCGGCAGTTATGCAAGGGGACAAAAAACAAACAGAAAACACTATGAACCTCGTGCACATTCCCCGGCAAGAATTCCGAGTGGCCAATTTTTCGAGGACCAGCGGTGGTGACCAAGAACTCTGGGAAGTCGAACATGCCGTATCCGGTAAATACGACGATGATGAAGTTTGACGGCACAGAGACAAAGATGGTCACGCGGCTGTGATTGGCTTCAATAAACTCAACAGACATCTCCAACCCGGCCGCGTAGTGTTCTGCAAGAGCGGTGTCAGACTCCGCATCTCAGAAACAATTTCAAAATAAAGCCAACCAACGACTTCTTTTTCTTCGTAGGCCAGAGCGGCACAATGTAAAAGAAACTTCGCCATCGCCGTGTTGAAATCCGGACGTATTGGAGATCCGTCGTGCGGTCGGCAAATGCCATCGATTATCGCGCGCTTGTAGAAGTCCTCGTTGGAAACATAAAGTTCTTCAAAGCCAACAAACATGCTTGGAGAAGTAGCTGCATTGACTAAGCTTGGCAATATCGCAATATTCTGGCGGTTCACAAAATGGGGCTTCGTGAGGCTGTTGTTGGGTGAGACAAATCCAGCGCCGAAAACCTTCTCTGACCTCATAAAAGCCCGACTCCACGTCCATCCAAGCAAAGCGTGAAAAATTACAGCTGAGAAGGCGATAAAACATAGGACAAAGTCGACGCAAACTACGAGCACGCTTGAAAGAATTAATCAGAATTGACATTGATGTTGCCTACCGATCAGCGGCTCTTATCGCGACGGACAGGAGTAGACGGCGCGTTTCACTTAGGCGTAAACTAAATCCAATGGATTCAAATCGAGACTCCGCGTTGAGCACCTCAGTCTCTCTCATTCCTCCGATTTATGAAAATTTTCTTTTTAATTGGCACAACAAAACGAAACAAACTGAAAGTCAGAGAGAAAAAGAATATGATTCATAATTTCCTTTCTGCTTTATCATCCACATAGACCCTGAGTGAACCTGTAATACATACTTCCAAGGAAACGCACACCGGCGAGACCTAGGTTTGCATAAAAGATGAATTTGAGATACGGATTCACAGACGAGTCCGCAGTCATGCCAACGTCTCCATGAAGATTCATCAATGCGTACAGATAGTTTTTGATCCACGTTGTCGTTAACACACCGACAAGGATTCCGTTCGTAAAAAGCCATGAAACCACAACTTTCGTGCGGAAGTTCTTGAAGTAGTCTTCTTGCTTAGTCTTCGCATCTCGCTTTTTCTTTTCGTTTTCACGTGGTGCTTTTAAGCTCACAATATGCTTGTCGTACCCAGTGTTAATGTCTTGACGATCTGAAGGCACTTCGACTTCAACAGCAGACTTGCCGTCCTCCTTCTTGTTTGTTTTCGCAACTCCAAGGTCCCCTCCAGCAACGTTATCACCTTTCGTTCCCCAAGAAACATCGTGCAGGTTACAGACTGCGCGTGATTACATCAGACAAAAAACAAAAGGTCGTTCAATTTCACTCACATGAATAAACGTTCAAAATATTCACGTACGACGGCAACAACATCAAGTACTGAAGCATTGAGGTGAACACATGCCACGGTTCAAAGTAAAGGAAACTGGAGACCAAGTACAATACATATGTAGAAGCAAGGGATAATACGATGTCTCGAAACAAAGACAGCTCAAACAAAAACACGACGATGTTCCAGGCCCCAGTTTTACCAGAGGCATTGAGTTGGGCTAGTGAGTAGACAACCACAGCGTAGATCGAAAAACCACCAAGGTACAAAAGACAACACATAATGAGCGCAAACAACACCATGCAGACTGTATAGGTAATCTTAGAGCCTTGTGGTCGGTTTCCTAATGAAACGACGAATACGACCACCAAGGAAACAACATAGAACTGGGAATGAACATGTCACGGTCGAAAAAACATAAAATGCGAACTCACATCCATGAAAATTGTACTGAGAAGCTGGTTCACGCTGAAAGTACATCCAGTCGTTCCAGCAGCCAATTGCTTTGGAGTACACGATCCAGTTGGGCCCAAAGCGTAAACCACAGGAGCTGTCGAAATGACATTTCCCGAGCTGTCGTATTGTTGCAAAACAACAGGATTCGAAGTATCCATCATGAAGTAAAAAGCCAAGAAGAAGTTTGCCTGAGCACAATAATTAGCAACATTACACTCCCAGAACGCATTTCTTACCAGGCCAGTCCAACTGAAGGCCAAGCTGATGAAGTTGTACAAGAATTCAACACAAAAAGCGATCTTTCTGAACACGCTGTGATCGCTTCTGAAAATCAGAGACCAGTTTAACAGGGCATGGAGAGTCGCAAAAAAGGATCCATTCAACCAACGACGACGTTGAGATATGAATTCGGCAACGTTGTCAGGGACATCCGTTTCGGCTTTCGCTGCACGCACGTATCGCAGGAGCCACCTTCCTTTGGCTTTTGTCACCAATTCGAAACACAAAATACGGTCCTCAGCCAAATACATGTTTGCTTGAAAGATGTTATTTCCTCCATGCATGGTTTCCCCCTGAATGTTGAACATTTAGTGTGAGAAAATAATAATGGTATCAAACCTTGAAGTATTGCTGTAGCGGCACTCCCTGCAGAGCGGCATATCTGTAGGCAGAGAACGCCCCAGGAAGTACTGCGATGAATCCGAACGAAGATTCTAAAGGCTTGTCCAAAATATTCGACATTTTGTACTCGAAATTTTGCGCCGCAACAAGGGGGTTCAGCAGCTTCGTCCATCCGTAACCCAACTCAGCATAAATCTCTCCACAGGCACCGCCAATCATTGGATTCTTGTCAAAAGCTTTCCAAAGATGGTACACTGAGCTTTCTGTTGGTTTGGTTCCCACATCTATGAGCACGCAGACGTTGGGGCGCAGAACTTGGCCAAAGGCATTGAAGAACCAACGATGAGAATTAATTTTCTTCGCATTCTTTTCCTTCAGGCAAAAGAGAACTTGCACGGGCACAATTCTATGTAGTTTCATATGAATCAACTGGCAGACATGGCAAGCTTACCCTTGCTGGGCTCCACTGATGTTCATGTCAGGATCAATACACAACTGCGTGGTGTATTCGAAAACATGGGCCGTAACGTCCTCTTCTCCAACCTTATTTTTCATGATACCGTCTTGGTACACTCCCATCAATCCAAGCACGTTAAGAACACGCGGATGAATTTTTGTGCGACCATCGGAAACGACGCAGATCACAACTTTCTGCCAGCCTTTCTCCCCCCAAGTAGTCGATCGAGATCGCTTACACAAGTACGATATGTTCTTAAAAAGCGCCACCATCGTTTTGCAGAAGAGGTCATCGCCTTCGTTGTACCTTAAAGAAAAATTGTTAATTTCGGGAATGAAACTCGAACTTTTCCGCCTCACATAGTCACAACTATGAAGATTTCTGTGCGGCGCTTCATCTCCTGTTGCCTCAACGCATATCCGTCTTCTGCAAAGTGATCGGGATCGCAAGTGACGGCAGTATACCGCATAGTTGTGAATTCATCGCCAGTTTTGAATTGACCTAATTGTAACACCCTATCTGGCACTGGAATATCCAGAACAAGATGCCCTTCCTGCGTCAATTCAACCTGCTTCACAACGCGCCTGGTAGCCGTGCGCAAAATACTCTGATCAACTTGAATGTTGTTGATGTGCATCATCATATCTGGCGGAGGCACATTGACTGGAATCATAATCGGGGCATAGAGAGGCTGAGATGCTTGATAAGGGACCGACCCGTCCGGAGGGTAGTTGTGCTGTCCTGCAGGCGGTGGGGTGGCAGTGCCCATCTGTTGGCCATATTGGACCATGGGAACTTGATCAGACTGCCACCACATTAGAACAGCCAAGAAAAGCGAAACTCACGTAAGGATTCCCAGCCGGCACTGGAGCAGGAGCAGAGTAGTATTGCTGGCTTGCAGATACATATTGGGGCTGCTGTTGCGGCTGGTAACCCTGCGACTGAGACTGCTGGTACTGCTGGGGGTACTGTGCGGGTGGGGGCCGAGAGTACTGCTGCTGCGGCGCTTGTTGCTGGTACTGCGAATAACCACTGGTCATGCTACTGTCATTGCTTCTGATAGACTGCAGCTCGCCCGTGTTCTGGCGGCGCGGAGGCAGGTTGTTGGGTCTCCTGTTCGGGTCCATTTTTGGCAGCTTCCACAAAATATCAATGGAAACCGGTATTGAATTCCAAGACATCGAAGTCGCATGCCTTTGGAACAGGTAGCTCGACAGCGCTCATCCGAAGATTGCATGCGTTGATTTCTTTTATTCGCTCCGGCACGGACGGCAGGACCAACCCATTCAAAAAAATATCACTTCGGAATGCAAAAGCCGTGCCTTCATTCACAAATCACGGTTCTGATCCCGAAGAATAGTACTCCAACTAAAGACTCGCGCCGTCAACTGCGCCGAATGAAAGCGGATATTTGCTTTGGAAAAGATCAAGAAATGACTTTTGGAGGTTCTAATCAAGAAATTTTACACTTCCTTCCTCATATGAGTGCTAAGTCACAATAACCAATAAGATCGCTACAACAAGAGACAAGACCTGCTGTACCGCATTTTATCAGTTGAGCACTTCGAAGTCCAAAGTGCTAAAGTTGCACGTAGCGCGCATGGAATTGGAGCCGACGCAAGCGAGACACAATTGAGTAGAAAAGAAAAAGAATGTCTCTGAGGAAGCAACGAAATTGCCTTTCATTGACTGGATAATACTTCCGGAAGTGAGATACATTCGATGGTCAGATAACAGAGAGGGAAGACCTGCGGTGTAACATGAAAAAGTACTGCTACACTCCCATCGAAGATGCAAAATTGACTTTTCGCATGTTCGACAAACAAAAATGAGTTTTCTATTGAGTTTGAAACATTGTCCGGTGAAGCTTGTCTCTATGCTCCACTCAGTCCGAAATAAATCTATTTTCCGATCAGCAACCCACGTGTTTCATGCTTTCTCATCGTTGGAAGGCTGAAACTGCGCCAGATCAATGCCACGCAGTCGTAAAGCTTCCACCGCGTGATCGGGAATCAGCTTCTTGTTGAGCTGCGGTCTGATTGATAGCTCTAGAAAATTTTTCAGGTAATGTCAACCAAATAAGTATGCTACACACCGAGAGGGGAAAAGTTGAAGAGGTCTGGAAGAGGCTGTCCATTGGGCATTCGTGTTTCTTCAAGGCGGAGCTCATCAAAGAAAGGCATACTTAATGCATCCATCGCTGTGATACGCATTTGAGGAATGTATTCGATCAGTTTCGAGAGTAGGGAGCAGAAGTCAGGTGTTGTTGGCCGGTTTCGGAAAACCTTTAAATACGCCAAAGCTCAAGAAAGATACAGTAGAGAAATACTCACCTTTGCCCACGGACTGGCTTTGATGATTGGGAAATTGTACGTAGCATAATTTTCATTCATGCTTTTCACTTGCTCGTTTGTTGGGGTCCCGAGGACCTTAATTATCTTCACCAACTGATCGACGCTTGATTCCCCGGGGAAAATAGGGGAGCCCAACAGCAACTCAGACAATACACATCCAGTTGACCAAATATCTTGATTTTTTTGTCAGGATCCTGTCAATCGTAACTAATTTCGCCTCACCAATACTGACGCCGTAATTTGTGGATCCGAAGATAAGCTCGGGTGCTCTATAGTACCGTGAACAAATATAACTTATGTTTGGTTCTCCAGACACAAGAATCTTCGCTGATCCAAAATCGCAGAGTTTCACGATTCCTGACACCGGATCCACCAGTAGGTTTTGTGGCTTGATATCTCTGTGGCAGATCCCCAAAGAATGAATATAAGCGAGTGACCGAAGTACTTGATAGATGAACAACTGAAGGTTGGCGTCAAGAATGGATGTTGCAAAGAGAAATACACACCTTGATAATAACCATTGGCATCACTTGGTTCATTTTTGTGTAGTGTCTACTTGTGCGATACAGTGTTTCGGGCATGAACTCTAAAACCAAATTGAGGAAAACTTCATCCTTTTTCTCGCCGCTTGAATAGAAAAATGCACGCAAGTCAACAATATTCGGATGTGATACGAGGCGCATTATTTGAAGCTCCCGGTTCTATTTGAATGAAAATTATCTGCTTGCGAAGCTTCGGTTCCATTTTCTTTTTTTATCTGACCTTGAATCTTTTGTCTTGCAAAACTTTTTTGATAGCAACGGAAATCTCGCCGAATGACTTCGCTTTTGTAGGGCTGTCTTTGCTCAACATGTTTTCTGTCGAGCTTGCGGCAATATTCGCAAACGGCGGTCCGTTCTCGTTTTCGATTACTTTCACATGGGTGACAACGCCAAAAGATCCGTTTCCGACAACCTTGTGATTCACGTACGAGAACTCGACGGATTCTCCCGATTTTCCGTCACTCGCGAGGACGGTAATTATTTTTATTTTCGGTTGGGGATTGTCTTGCCCTGTATAAATAAATAACGTCCGGTCATCATATCTTAGCAAGATTCAAAATTGACATACCATCAGAGAGGATTGGCAATTGCATGTTACCTACTTCGTCATGCTGGACCGGCATTGAAGTGCAGTCATCGTCTCCGTTTGGGTCAAGATTCGTTTGGCCAACGTCCTGTGGATGCTGCATTCTCGGTCTTGACGCATTTGATTCTTTTTTAGTGCCTCCGTTTTGTTGGGGAAACACCAGCGAAGACGCTGACGCAAAGAGACTTTTTTTTTTGCCATAGGCGTCGACAGTAGCGGACATTATTGGTTGCTGATAATCGCCGAGTAATGAAAAAACGCGTGCGTGTAACTTTAAGTTGATCCGAAATACAGGTTCTGCTGGGAGTTGTCAGCGTTGTTGTTTGAATCTCCAAATTTTTTTGTTAATTTTTTCGTACTTTTTCCAGGGTCGTGCCTCGCGCTTCCCTCACGGAAAAGCTTGTTACTGTTTTGATTCTTACCCGCCTCTACCACGCCTCTGGCTAAATTATCAACTTCGAAAGAAGGCCAAAATGTTTAACAGAAAATATCAGAGTTGAGAGCAAAAATTATTCGTCAAAGGTCCGAAAATGGCCAGTCATCGATGCAACCAAAGCAAACCAACACAATTACACACCATTTCGCAACTCCCGCTAATAAATGTTTCTGCTTCGTCGTTAGATCTGTCGATATCAAAGAAAACAAGCATGGAGAGAACACGTCGGTTCCGTCTCTCATCAATAACACCGAAACTTTCGCCTTCTCCAGCTGCACCCCAACTAGGAAGTCGTATATTTGGGAGATCCGATGTATAGTGACTTGTAGGCGTTTGGTCCAGTTTGGCAGCAGACGTGACAGTGAATGATCAAAACATTATAGAAAAATGCTTGCCGTGTGACTCGCAACTGAAAACACTGTTCCAACTTTTTTTTTCGGTGGCGCGCAGCTGTTGATAAGAACTGGGAAGCTTTCCCGCGAGACAGGTGCGTACTAGAGTTAGTTTTCTTTATGACGGACTTCGCATTGAGAATTTCTCAGAAAAGAATCATAAAACCGCATCGTCTGTCACAACTGTTTTGTACATCATTTTTGGCCAATATGACTTTTTGGTCACCAATATAGCCCTGTCTCAATCCACAGTGCTGTTTCCACCTGGAAACTCTTCGCAAAAGATCCGTTCATTTCTGGTTATCGTGCATTCTCTGACACTTATCGCATTAGATTCGCAAATTCATGGAGTGAAAGCCAAATCACCATAAGTTTGCTTTGTGTATCCGTTGAAACACACTACATAGTAGTATCCGGTGTATGAATACCCTACTCGAAGCAAAAGCATAGATATATGAACTAATCTTATTATTTATTTTTTTAATGGTGTTAAACAGAATTAAATTTCCCACCAAATTTCCCGTAACTGCATGATCTCATTCCTAAAAACAAGAATGTGACAAGTTCCAAAGGTGGGGATAGTTTTGAAGCCTTGATGACGGCATCGGCGCCGCAGATAGCTTCTCTGTGCTTTGCTTTTGTTGTTTCTATTTTCTTTCTTTTCACTGAGACAGCATAGTATTCTGTTTCCAAGAAAAATGCAGTTCATAGCAGTCCAAAGAGAGCCCCAGCAATGGCCACGGTCACTGACAATGGAACAAACACGGACTGGCATGAGCTCCCACGATATGATGTGATTGTCGCGGTCGGTGTCTGCGGTTCCGCAAATCCTACCAGTCCCGTTTCCAGTCCCGAAGATGTCGTTGTGAAGTCAGAAAAACATAACGTTTGATCCAGATTATCGAAACACGACTGTGAGATCAGACAATCTGTAGGATAGTTACACAAGGATCCACAGATTGAGTTGGCATCTGTCCAATTGAAGCCACAACGCCGGGCGTTATCTCCACCGACCGCAAGCGAAAACTGGGGTATTACAACTTGAGGTAATATATCGGTGGAAAGAGCGCTGATTAAGCAACTTTGAGAATTTGATTCGTCCTGAATGCCCGCTAAATAAGGTATCAGCTGCCCTCCGTCCAGTGAGAGGTCCCATGCGGCCACGCCAGCAAGGCCCGTACATGCTGAGTACTTCACTTTCGCCGCAATTGATCTCGCATCGTCGTACGAGATGTACTCATAATTAGACAAGCTGAAAATCCATGGTGTCATTGTGTCGGTGTCAAAATTTGTAATATAATTTCCACTGCGGTCTGTCTTCAGCTCAAGGATGTGAACGTATGAGTATGTGCCTGTTTCCGATGTACTACTGGGATTTATTTGTGCAGTTTCATTCGTTGGCAAGTTGTTCGCCATGGATTCTTTAACAATTGAAGACCGTCCATAGCTGAACGTGTTTCAACGACAGTTAATGTCCCATCAAAAAACTTACAATGGTATCGCCAGCACAAGCTGCTCTGAAGGAAACCCAGATTCACTCCACGTTTGAATAGCCTGGACTACGCTTGACGGATTCGTGTTCAGGTTTAGTGACGCTTGAAGGGGAGAATTGGGTGCAGTATAATTGTCCCATGGTCCATTCAGATCATAAACCATCAAAACTAAAAAGTTAAGGACTTGTGCAAACGGTCGCGTATCAGCCAACGGACGCTGGTCACTTCCAATAAATGGTGTCACTTGGCCGCAGGCCGATATTAAAACGGAATTTCCCAATGCCAAGCGTAAACTCTGAAGAAATAAAAGATAATTTTCGGTGTCACTAGAACTGTTGAAAGGCATTTGAGACCCTCCAAGTTTTCCTGGATACTCCCAATCCATCTCCACACCATCGAGGCCATATTCAACGACGACTTTGGCGATTTCTTGCACTGCGACTATCCTACCGTCGTTGGAAGCCAGTAGTATTGAAAATGGAGATAGCGACTCCCATCCGCCAAAGGTCAAAGTGGCCAAAGCGCTGTTCGCGTGGGCAATGGTAACCATGTCTGCCAGTCCGCTTGGGACTGAGATAGATCCATTCAGTGCAATGTTAGCGAAACCTGGAGGCGTTAAGTTCAGACTGGGAGTGTGAAAGTGTGGAATTAGGGCGAACAGTAGTGCAAGTTTGTCACCGCGGCATAATTGACGGCGGCGGCACTGAAATTGCTCCACTCGGTAAGATATCCGACGACAATGCGCTTGCCATAGGTAGGTAAAACTACGGCGCTTTGGAGCATAGACATGAGCGGCAGCAGCCGCACGAGCCGGAGGGAATGGTGTTTTGACCGTGTCTGCCGTGACATTTCTGAAACGCTCAACATCTCTTCCGCCGGGTCCTCCCTGGCTGCCCCGCATGACCATGGAGCCCGCACACGCCCAGCACCTAGCACCATCTCAGCACGCGCCAAAGCAAAGTGCCTCCGATGCTGACAGCAGCAGCGATGATGTGAGTGTCGCATGTTTTTGAAGCCAAACAAAAAAAAAAAAAAAAAAAAGCAACGTCAAACTAACTGAATTCTGCAGTGGGAATCCGCCGATCCGGCTCCGTTACTTAATCCAACGGCTGAGTTTGTATCTATGATGCCAGCGGCTCCCGTTTTGTCGCACCAGTCGGAGTCTCTTGTGTGAGCCAGCGTATTGCTATTGTTGATCGACTGATGCCCCTCATCCAGCGATCCAGTTCCCGCCCCGCATCCATTCGCAAACATGGATGTTTCTTCAAACAGCTTTGTGGCTCCTGTTCAAATCCTGCGTCGAACGAACAACGATTCTGGACCAAAGAGCAAAAGATTGGAATCTGGTGTTTCTTCCCTCGCGTCACACTCCGCATCGTCGACACCATCAATATCAGATGCGTTTTCTGATTCTCCTGTGGGGAGTCTGGGAAATGATGCTCGTAAAAATTCTTCACCGACGTTCGCAAAGGGGAAGAAAAAACCCGCTCACAGTAGTCCTGCGGCTTCTAATTTGCCAGTGCCACTATCAGGCGTAAGTTCAGCTGTCAGCGAAAAGTCATTGGCGGAGAAGGATGCCGAATATGACGCTGTGCGACTGCGAATTTTTGGGACTGCCGAGGTAGAAGGAAATGACGACGAGTCCTTTCCGACAACAGAATTACCAAAGACAGCATCAAATTTCCGACGGTCTGAGATTGCTATTCTCGATAATCCTGTTCTGGTTCGTAGGAACGACCCTGAATACAACCGGAATTTGCCAAGTGCGGATTATCGACGCAACGTTTCAGGCCAAACTTATGTGAACTTTTCGCCTGAATATAGCTATCAAAATATGACTGGCGTGCGCCCTTCCGATTATAGTGTTCCCCTTCATGGGACGCCGTACGGTTTCTCCGGTATGCCGGCCGCACTGGAATTATCGCCCGCCGAAGCCGTAGGAAAGAGCAATACTTTCCAACAACTGCAAGCACAACATGCCATGCAGCAACAGCATCTTACAGCCAATGCACATCGCAATTCTTCGCAACCTCTCCAAACGCGAAATTTTTACAATAATCAATTTGCTCCCCCAAATATGTTAAGGACACTTCCACCACCATTTGGACTACAAGGAACTCAGTTTCAACAACACCAACAAACCAATCAAACGAATAACCGTTACCCATCTAGTCGCTCCGCAAGCTCTGCCAGTACGACAAGCGTCAGCAGCGACTCTCTTATGTATTCTTTCAACCCACAACAGTCACCAATGCAACAATTTTACCCCGATCAGCAGCCTTTTGCGCATCCCCAACACTTCCAATCCAATATAACTCAACCAGTAGTGGATTTGTCTTCACATAATCAGTTTCCAGGTCTATCTAGTGTGGCAAACACGCCTTCCAAGAAATCGAATAAGCAGAGCAAAAAGCAGTCAAAGGCCGATATCAGGAAGTCGGATAATTGATCCCTGTTTGTATTGGAGGCAATTAGGCTTGAAAAAAAAGAATATATTTGCTTTTCACTTCTTGAAACCCATAACCAGTGTACTATTCCAATTGTGTTTTTTTTTCAAAGCCAAGGTCACAGAGAAAATGGCCACACTAGCATCATGTCAGTCCACTGTACGAAGGTGCCTGCGGGCGAGGGAAATGTGTTGAAAATGATACAGAACCCTTTGGGCCAATTCCAAGCCCAAGTAGCCAACTCGCTCCGACTTCGCTCGCGGACACCAGTGTCACTTATTTGCTTCGTTGTTTTATGCCCGTTAATAATGGTGTTGCCATGTAGCCTAATGGGACATTATCTTCAGAACGTTATCACAAGCCTCGGAGGGTCCCCACGAGGTCAGCTCAAGAATTTAATGGCGCCTTATTAAAAGTTTCTGCAGACGTGCTTTTTTGCTCAAACTTAACGGCTTTGAACCCCCTCACCAATTACCCTATAACTGATTTATCCAGTCCAAATCTGCCAATAACATCCGCAGACTCTGTGTATGGCGCAAAATACCCCGTCACGCACACGAACTTCTTGCAATTTTTGAATTTACCGGGAAAGATGAAAAGTGTGTTAGAGCTGCAGAGTTTTTCTTTAAACCAAGTGAAGCCATGTGTCTACAACTTCGGGAAGAGGGGATTCACAAAAAAATTGCCTTATGGCGGTAATCCACATATCGGACCTGACGATGAAATATTCGCGTCGGACTCGTTGTTTCAAAACGAACCGCTAGGAGGGTTTCTAAGCCCCACTATTTTGCTGAATCTCGCGCAAGAGGTGATTGTGGGGCAAATGAACGAACAATTTCTGTTAGGATGGAGAGCTCCTGAGATTGGGTATGAAGTTGGGACTGCGCATCATGGCCATGTTGTATTCAACAACAGCGACTTTTTCTTGGATGAATCTGCTGTTCCATCGCTTGGATTTTACCCGATGAACACCTCTATGGGCATTTTGGACACTATAGAATTCCGCTTTTACCTTGATTTTGACCAAGAACGCAATCTCTTGGTTGGATACCAAAAAGTCCCGTCATTTTCTTTGATTCATGTTAGTCTGCCTTATTTTTTATCATTTAAATACTTTGCTGTCAGAATGCGACTTCGACAGAAGATCTACAGAATCAGACAGAAAGTCTTGTTGAAAATACCGTGAAATTAGCAACGTCTATCGATACAAACATTTTTCTGTCCCCAAATCCTTCAAATTCCGATCTGCTTAGCTATTTAGACAAAGCCAAACGATTGGCTGGAAATGCACCCTTTGGTGCACTCTTCTTTGAGTCCGCAAATTCCTCAACAGCTCAATACAATTACACTTTTATCATTGGACGAGAGGAGAAACTGGAAAGACTGACTGGATTTCCCGAAAGGAATCTGAGACGAATTTTGCTTCAAGCACAACTTTCGAATGGCTTTCTTCGCGGAAGTGACTCAAACCTTTCAGAGGCAGTAATATCTCAATCTTTGCGTGCATTCCCGGTGCTGTCTTCGACTGTTTTAGATTTGAAACTTGGAAGTTTGATTGGGCAGATTATGTATCCTTTTGGGATTTCCTTTCTCATGCTGTACTTTGCAGTTTGTCTCATGAAAGATAAAGAGACAAAGGTAGTTCCCAGTGCTAAAAAAATTTCAACTTAATTGTCTCTGTGTTTTGATTTCATAGGTTCTTGCAATGATGCTATCAGTTGGTGTTAAAGTATTTCTTTTGCCAACTAATCCCATTAGCAGAACGGTGCCAGTGAATTCATTTATTCAGCTGCTCAATACACTGTGTTTCTTGCATTATACTCTGTGTCTATGCTGGTTTGTCTTGTCGTTAATAATGATTCCGATGAAACTTTCGCAAGATTTTTTGTTTGGCCGGATATTTTTCTGGATTACACATGTTTTCTGCAACCCCATGGATTATTCAAGCAATCCTATTTGCAGTTTGGGGCAATATGCAAATATTGATGACATTTTTCATTGCGTCTTTGTTTAATACAGTAGCAGTTGCATCGAGTGAGTTGCATTTTTGTAGAATCGGTTAATTGTTGAAAATCTGCAGCTGTAACTTTTGTCGTCATTTTGACTAGCATTGTTGCATGGGTTTCCATTGATGACTTTATACCGTCAGATCAGCATCTCCCGGCTGGTTTCATGGCTTGGCCGCCTTTTGCATTTTACCGCGCAATCTCAATTGTGAACAGGTTTGGCGAAAATGGAAATCACACAAATTTGTGGAAAGAATGAGTAAAGGAGCAAATACTAGGGCGGCCTTTATGCCAAATGAAACTCCGTATAGCCTTTCACGCTTCGGACCTGGAGACGAAGTGTACCGCTGCGTCTGCGCGCTGCTGGTAGAGGCCGCAGTTGTGTATTGCGCGAGTTTCTGCGTCAGTCAAGGAATCTGTCTGCGCTCGAACGGTTTTAGTTTTTCGATTCTGCAGTGGAAGATAAACCTATGGGAGTTAGCGTCTAAGCTTGCTGTCGCCGATGCCAGGCCGGTTGAACACGGTTTCCAGGATGTGGAAGGAACCGGACACAGCCAAAGGGCTTATGCTGCTTTGGAAATGAGAAATTTGAGAAAGTTGTACGGATCCGCACGTTATTCCTCTCAGTCGATTGCTGCTTTGGATGGCATAAATCTATGTATACAACATAATGAAATTTTTGGTCTTTTAGGGTTGGCATTTTTTTTCCAATTTGACGGTTGACCAAATTCTTTGCAGACACAATGGAGCTGGGAAATCTACACTAGTTTCCATCATTACAAAAATGGCACATCCGTCGGAAGGGAAAATTTTATTAAACGGAAAGGATATTTTTACGGCCGGGAATGTGATTGGAGTTTGCACGCAGGTCCGCAAGGCAACTTGATAGAAAAATTAACTTCCGTAACAACTTTAGGAAGATTTGTTGTGGGAGAATCTGACTGTTGAAGAACATCTTCTGTTTTACTGGCGACTCAAAAACAGTCTTAATGGAACAGAAAAAGAAAGACTCCAAGTGCTGATGAAACAAATGCACTTGGACCACGTGGCAGATCGCTTGGTATCAACGCTTTCTGGGGGCGAAAGGCGGCGGCTCAGTATTGCAATTGCATTTACCGGGTGCCCTGCTCTCGTTATATTGGATGAACCCACCACAGGACTTGATGTGATTGTTCGTAAACAGATTTGGGAAATGCTCCGCGCGATCAAGAACAAAACTGTTATTTTGGTACTATTCCCAATGTTCTTGTCAATCAATTACTGAAATATCTTTTGCAAGACAACTCACGGCTTGGACGAAGCTTCATTTTGCTGTGATCGCATCGGAATCATGGCTCAGGGTCGCCTGAAGTTCGTGGGAGAACAACTTGCACTGCGAAATGCTTTCGGGAACTACGCAACTTTGACATTCTCCAGCACTTCAGTCTCTTCGACTTATATGTCTTTTGAGCATATGGATCTCGCCATGTCAGAAATCCTGCCGGTTGGTTGGACAAGGAAATATTTTGGGGGATATCATTTCCAGTATGAATTCCCGGTAGAAAAGGGAGATGTCACCAAAGTCATAAAAATGATAGAGGCTAGCATGGAAAAGCTTAATATATTTGATTGGGACTTAAAACAAACAACATTGGAGAATACCTTTTTCAAACTAGCATCGGAACAATAAAAACTTTTTTGTTCCAAATAAAGGCACAAATTTTTGCAAATAAACCACATTTATCCGATCTTCTGGAAGAAAAAAAGGTTTGAGTGCTGGAGAAGATTCATAGGTCCAAGGTGAATTTGAATGGGACCAAAACGATGCACTTGATAATTTCCCAAGGCCAAGCATGGACGATAACCATGCAAACAACATCGCATGCTACCAGAAAGACATAAAGATTTAAATAATCAAAATTTGTTCACAAGGAAACATACTGATTTCAGGTTTCCATCACCAAAGCCGCTAGAGATGACAAGCCCTTGCACAGCCTTGCCTATTGAAAACTTTCAGATTTCAGATGGAGTTCTCGAGTGACTGTTGTATCTGCTACAATCCACGGGCAGAGATGGAATCAATTCGCGACAAGAGACTCCACTCAGACTGACATGAGGCATTCGGCGATTTCGGCAAATTTTCAAAAATCGTTTTCTCAAACACTGCCAAAAAGACAGCGACAAATGCGGAGCTCCTCGCGTCTCAGCGAGGTCCTCACTGCCCACGCCGACGCCGATCCGGAATTCTCTGACGCATCCGCCTCCGACTCGGACTCGGAGCAGGCGTCTCCGGTCCGGCATGCCGTCCCCGTCCCTGCCACTGCCGGCAGCCGTACTGCGCGCTTCGTACCGCTACACACTTCAGGCGCTTATCAACAACAGCAGCAACAACAACAACAGCAGCAGGTGCCTACCTTGCTTCCTCATGGCCGCAACACATCCCCAACATCCGGCTTTTCCCTTGCCACCGCACCGCACTCCGACTCGCGTATCCCGTCTCCTTCTTATCAGAAGCAACCTCCCTCCCGTCTGAGTAACTACCTCTCCTATAACGGCACTGCCGCTAGCAACAATGCCTCCAGCCCTAGTAGTGAGTCAAACAGCAGCAGGCGTAGTGACTCCAGAACGCCACAACTAGTGCAGCAATTATCGGCTCAAGTCTTTGCTGCGTCTGTTGCACAAGCTCCGCGTTCCCAAGCGCTACAGTCTCAGGCAGCCATCATGATGATGAACGCTCGCTCGAGCGCCTTACCTGGCATGAATCCGAGCCTCTTTTCTGGAAATGAATCTGCACCCATTAGCTCCGAGCAATCTTCATCATATGACCCTATCGCCGCACTTGACGGTTTTGCTTTGGATTTGAAGTTCAAATTCGGGTAATTTTCCGCTTTTTTTTTTCTTCTTTCCCTTATCATCAATCCTTTCCGTCAAAGATTTCAGGAAGATGTACTTGCAAATGTGAAAGAAATGCTAGCAACCATGATACAATCGAGAGCGTCGGCAATTTTTGAAACTAATACCAATCCAGTCTCAATGGCCGCCTTACATCAACAACAGATTGCGTCTGGTTTTATAAAGCGGACGTATTCAGCTCAGTCCTTGTCAAACTACTCGGCATATATCAGCGCACCTCTGTTCTCTTCCAAAGTTGAAAGTGAAAGAATTGAAAATCTTCCTGCTGGTCTCTTGTCCCTCTTCAATGACTACATTTATGGAAAAAATTCCAACTATCGCAGATGGTGCTTGTCTGATCCTGTTCGAGACGTTGGAATATCATATGAGGTCGCGT
>JADHYT010000196.1:0-43736 GCA_027604725.1 Entophlyctis luteolus
AATATTCCAATATGTGGGGTTTTCTGTTTGGAAAAATTGTGCCAAGCTTCCACTCACCAAAGATGGAATCCTGACACCTGCCAGATAGGATACAGATCTACCTGGCAATTTTTTTTACCTGACAGATGCATTGCCAGATATTTTGCCAGATTTGCCAGATCCTGGATCAGATCAGGATACAAAAAAAAAATTTGCCAGATACGATCCTGGATATCTGCCAGATACATATCCAGCAAACATACTATATTTGAAGTCCTACCTACTGCTTTCTTTTCTGTCTATCAGCTGCCAGACTGCCATATTGTGCAAGTTGAGGAATTTACTTGTCTTTTTTGTACATGTGCACCTTAATATTCTGACCAGGAGGATACATGCCAATGCGTACCATCAACGCAGAGATCTTTATCATTACCCTCAAGGCAAAGATTGTGTGTACTTTGACTTATTCACAGGGATTGTCATTTAGCTTTTTCCCTGAATGAAGTTGTCTGTTTCAGCATTCTGGCTTGGCACATGTGTCATTTTGTCATTGCCAGCTTGGTGGCAAAATATTGCCTGTAATTTAACTCAAAGCACTAAGTTTGATGTTCTTATATTTACAACTTGGACTGACAGAAGTTGATTGGTGGAGTTATGAACCAACAAAAATTGAACCACTGGTTACTTCTCATTTTGTACACATAATAAAACATGTCTGCAAGCTCGGAATCTTTCTCTCAAAAAGCGCCCTTTGTGATGAGAATTCTGTTTCATCAGGTTCTCTGAAGTCGTTGTGACATCACTTGTTTTCATGACGGCAATCATCACCAGATTGTCTCCATGCGCCCAGTGAACTCTTGCCAATGAGCGTGAAGATTAGCATCTGCAAACGTGGATTCAAGTCCCGTTGAAATTCCGTTGGATGAGCCTGTCCGTGTCGTTCGCACCAACAGCTCAGCCGCGCGCTGTCGTTGTGACCCCGATACAGCCTGGGCCACGCGATATGTGCATGGCCGCCACCATGCGCACGACAGACACTGGCGCGCTCGGCGCGTCGCTGGCGTTCGCCTCAGTGCAGCAGACAGCAACAACTCTCGGCATGGGTGTTAATCCACATGCTTGCCACGGCGTCCTCGGCGTTGTCCACATGCGCGCTTCGTCTACCACGGGCATCGATAGGGACGGTGTGTGATTTGGTGCCTTGAATTCTGTCTCAGACGTTGATTGACTCTTTAAGACCTTTTTATCGGCGTTGTTCTCGACCGGCAGCCTGTTGGCGCTCTCGCGGGATGCCAAGTATTTCGGATCACGAAGACAGCCTTCTTCTCCCTTACATCAGATGAATACGACGACTATGATTACGACCGATTGATTGCGTTAAACGCAAACATCAGTCCCAACAGCAACTCTCAATCCAACTCGGCAGGAGGTTTAGATTCTCCAATTATAGCAGACCTTCCACCAGCCGCAGCAAATGCAGCTATCGCTGTCCAAAACATGTTCAAGTTGGCGTCGAACAAGACCTCGGCTGCCTTAAAGGAATTTAAAGATCAACAACAGCAACAAAGGGGAGACACGTATGAAGATGACTACGATCCAGAATTCGTTGCATCTTCAGGTGGTCGCGACAGAGATCGCCCCGAAAAACACCCTTGCAGTTCTATTATGAAGCTTTTCAACTCTGGTTCCTTTTACTATTCAAACGATTATGATTTAACTTCGCGTTGTGCCGTGTTTAAAAATAGAGGTGTATAGTCTGGTTTAAATTGCAGCTTTGGCTGAATTACTGCCCTCTACAGATTTGTTTGACGATGCGGATCAAACTTTCTTTTGGAATTACAACATGCTCTCTCCGTTCTTGGAAATGCGAACCAACGAGCTTTCTTCATCGGAGCGCATTTCTCTGGACCGCAGCGCAATGCTGACTATTGCAATCCAAGGCTTTGTGGGCGTTAGCCCAATTTCCAACCCCCAGCAAAGTCCCTTAAAACTGAGCATTATCAGCCGGCTATCATGTCGCAATGCTGGCACGCGTTTCAATGCCCGCGGGATAGATGATGACGGCTTTGTTTCGAATTACGTGGAAACAGAAGTGTTGGTTGAAAGTCGCTCCTATCTTGCGAGTTTCGTAATGATGCGCGGAAGTGTTCCGATATTCTGGGAACAGACCGGAATCCAACTGCAACACCGTATCGAATTGGGAAGAGGTTTCGAAGCATCGGCTCTTGCTTTTCGAAAACACTTTGACGTTTGTCTCTTTTTGCGCATTGCTGAAAATGATCCACTGAACGTCACTTTCTGTTTTCCCCCTTACCAGACCATACAAAAACGATACGGAAAAATTCATATCGTAAATTTGCTCGGAGGAAAAGAGGGCGGCGCGGAAGCAATACTGTCAAATGAATATCAAAAACACTTCCAGCAATATGTGACTCAAGTTGGTGTCAAAGAGAACGTGTATTACACGAGCTTTGATTACCATTTCTACGTCAAATCGGGAGGACACGAAAAGGTATGAAACTCTTTGGGCGAAACTCATGACATTTACAGGCGAACCTTGTTCTTGATCACATCCAAAGCCACCTCAACTCCTGGTCATACACCCTTATGGATCGCGCCGCCGCTGCGGCAGAATCTTCTGTCCTTCTCACTCAGCAAGGAGTGCTTCGCATTAATTGCCTGGACTGCTTGGATCGCACAAATCATGTGGAGTACATTGCAGCGAAAATGATGGTTGACCGCATTTTGCGGGAAATGCAGTTGGGGTCTCTGTTGACTAGTGACGCGTACCTCGACGCGACGCAGAATTTGTGGGCAGATAACGGCGACTGGCTGAGTAAGATTTACACAGGTACTGGCGCCTTGAAGACAAGCTTGACAAGGCGAGGAAAGCAAACAATTATGGGTATCAATATTTGAATTCTGCCGGTTTTACATGCCTTTTTACTGGAACTAAATAGGTTTGATTGATGATGCGGCAAAGAGTGTCAACAGACTCTATGTCAATAATGTTTTGGACAAGTATCGGTAAAAAATCCCAGTATATTTAATATGAAGCTGACTCCTGTGTTATGTGTTATCACAGCCAACAAGCAATCGACTCTATTCTTGGAAAACATAATGGGCGTACGAAATCTCTGTTGGTCCCCAATTCTTTCAGGACAACAGTTGAACACGATTTGATGGCGCGGAAGGCGGAGTTTGTAACATACGAAGACGTAACTATTGTTATTGGAACTTGGAATGTAAATGGGAAGGGATTCTTTGGAGAGCCTCTCGAAACTTGGCTTCAGTCTAGATCTCGTATGTTCATGCATTTAATCGCCACAGCCTTATTTTGTCGATGAAGTGGACCAGCCCGCAAATCTCGTCTTGATTGGCATCCAAGAGCTCATAGAATTGAACGCCCAACAAATTGTTCAAGTTGGTGGTGACACAGAAAAGCTCAAAACCGCATGGGACTCACATTTGCTTCGCGTGCTTAACGATCGCAATAGCGGCTTCGGAAACGGTGGCTTGTACGTTCCTCTGCGCAGTTCGAGCCTTTTGTCCCTTGGACTCTTTGGATATGTTCGGCGCGACTGCGTGGAGAAGGTGCGGTATGTGGAGTTAGCAAACTGTAAGACTGGCCTTGGTGGAATCGCTGCGAATAAGGGCGGGATTGGACTCAGCTTGCAGTATCAAGATTCCACAATGGTATTTGTTACAGCCCATCTGGCAGCAGGTGATCAAAATACGTTTGAAATTTACATATGCAGTCGATTCCAATCGACCTCTTCAATCTTTCTCTTTAACAGGTGAATCAAATGTGGAAGACCGTAATAGGGACTATCAGACCATTTCTGAAGGTCTTAATTTCAAGCGGAGAGTTCTGAAAGATCACGAGTATGGCAGTCCCGGTGTGCTTTGAATCGATTGATTTTTTGATAGCTTCATTTTCTGGTTTGGTGACTTCAATTACCGTGTGTCACTGCCAAACACAGAAGTATAGCGAGAGACTGTTTGACTGATTTCTAAAAATAAATCCAGGCTCGCGCGTTTTTGGACAGAGGGGACATAGGACCGTTGCGTTCGCATGACCAATTGTCAATTGAGATGGCGCGTGGATTGGCTTTTGACAAGTTCACTGAAGCACCCATTCATTTCCCGCCGACATACAAATATGACAACGGAACAACCTTGTATGACACTAGCGAAAAGGCTCGATGCCCGTCTTGGACAGACAGAGTTTTGTTTAAGGGAGAAAGTGTTCGATGTCTGGAGTATACACACAGTGAGGATGTTTTTGATGAGGATTTTTATGGACTTTGCCCCAGCGAACAGTCTGTTAATGTCTGATCATCGACCGGTGCGGGCGGTATTTCGCGCAAAGGTGTGTGTGTGTGTGTGTGTGTGTGTGTATGTATTTTGCATTGATGCTTGTTCTCGTTTTAAGGTCCAGATTGTCGACCTCGCAGCTCGAGACAGACTTAAGCAAGCTATTAGCAAAACCAATAGCCCGGTCGTGGCGTTATATGATCCTCCATCATCAAAGACAGCTTTCGGAAGCAGCAGTAGTACTGGAAGCACTCGCACTGTTGGCTTCGCCGAGAGGCCTATTATCCACAATATTGGTACCGATGACAGTGGCCCATTGATTGATTTTTCAGAGCCTGTAGCTTGGGATAGTTTGCCTGGTTAGACCCATGACTATTCTTTTTTTTTTTTTTCGAATCTCCCTGTCTGACATAGTTTGCGCAGTTAAAATTCCTGCGCCTTCCGAAAGCAAAGCCGCGCCATCCAGTGTGGGCGCCACAGTACAATGGTGGCATGTGCCTGTGGATGAAACGTGGATTGTGGACGAGGGCGATTCGAACAATCCGTTTTGCAAGATGTGAAAAGAAAGTGGCTTGACAATTTTTACAAAAACAAAAAAGAATTAAAAATTATCTCAAACGCCGACGTCAATGAACTCGTTTGGCACCGGGACCGCCAAACCGTCGATACAGCCCACAACAAATGGATCGACACATACGCTGACGGGGGCTGAAGTGGACTGGATGTCGACAGGTGTCGCTGGCCGCCCTCGCCTTACGGCACCGGGACTTGCGGTTGAAGCTTCCGATTTTAGAGTCGAACCAGTTATTTTTCAGCCAGAAATGCTTCCGCGAATCGATGTGCATCAGCCAAGGGATGAAGATGCTGCCGGTAATTAACTCTTTATTATTTGGGTTTCTTTCCAGGGTGCTCAAGCACGTCGAAACAGTAGACGATTTCGAACCTCCGCTGCTGCGCCGTCGTTCTAAATCAGAGGCACCGGCGTCATCTAAACCGCTCCGAGCGAGTGGAGCGGAGAACGTTGCGACATCTCCTGTGTGGAAATGGTTCAGGTTCCCACCGACGCGTAAGGGGAAGACCGCTTTGGGCAATAGCAGGAGCAATAACATCAACGGAGTAGAAACACAACAGAGCATGCAGGAAATTTCATCCAGCTGGCAGCAGCAGCAGCAGCGGGGGCTAAAGCAAACGCAGGAACAGAATTATGCGGAGCAGCAAAAGCAACAGCATGATCAGCTTCAAACAGTGCAAATGAGGCCCACTACGATTGAAAACCGTGATACTGCAGATACTCCGCGTGTGTGGGAGTCTTTGCTGTTTATTGCCAGTGCTAGTGACGAGCAGCAGCAGCCACAACAGCAGCTACAGCGCCTATCGTCGCGCCGCGCTGCCAGTGCATTACCTGCATTCGGGATCACGGCGGCTGATCCTGGTTCTTCCTCGCCGCCGACGCGGCGGTTATCCAAAAAGTACATCCATTCCAAGTCCGCCACAAACTTGCGCACACTTGAGGAAGATTTGCTTGCCGATGCGCGACGGCATGGACGCTCCCTCCAAAATATAACATACCCGGAAATTCCAAAATTCAAGGCAGCAGAATCGACAGCATCAGCGGTGGATCAAAGACTCGAGGCAAACAGTTTCCTTTCATCGCGGACAACAAAATCACAAGCCAGCACTGAAGGTTTGCAGCTCAATAAGTCAGTGCCCAGCATATCTCTTTCGCAAGAGACGTTGGGAATTCAGTCATCATTGGAAGAGTTGCAGTGGAAGCATCAACGGCAACAGCAGCAGCAGCAACAACAACAGGGTCTCCAGTATGGAGGAGTAAAACAATTGCAAGAGCAATTCAATCCGTACTACTTTTCGGCGCAGCATAGCATGCTGAGGGCGCCGCCGTCTCCGGTCTGTCTGGTGGTACTCCCTGAACCAACCAAGTGCGAGCTGAAGATTGAGCGGGAGCCGGAGAGGAAGGGTACCCGCAGAGTAGCGGTGCGTGCAAAGAGTGCGAGGGCAAAGGCGAATATGGTGGGTGGACTGGACTTGGCAGTGGGCGAATGGCACCGGGTGACAGCTAGCATCAGCGCGGACGCGCAGCTGCTGCAGGCAAGCGTGACGCGACTCCTAGCAACAGACACGCAGACGTGGAGTTTGCGCGGGGCGCGGGTCGAGACGAAGGGGTTCAACGCGGGTGCGGGCCGGCACTTCCTTGCGCGCGTCGGGCTCGTCAGCGGAACCGACGTGATCCTGTCGTTTGGGGATTCGCGCACGCTGCAAACGTGGAAGGACGCGCTGCACGCGGCGACGGCGGTGGCGGGCCGGGGCCCGTGATGCGCGTGACGCGCATAACGCCCGGTTGTGTTTGCGGTGCTGCAACTATAATCAGTTTTCCCATCCGTGTCTGGCGTGTTGCAACTTCGCAGAAATACTCGGGGTCCGTGATTGTGAAATCTCGTGTGAGAATAACTCTGCATTATTCGCATCCTGCAGAAGTTGCACTCGAGTAAAGATGACAGAAAGTGCTGGAACTGTGCGTGTAAGCCAATCAAGCCGGCAAGCCCTGTGCCGGCAGAGGAGAGAAACCGCCATGGCAAGCGTTTCTGCTGAACTGGCGTTTCGCGTCGCGCTCCGGAAAGAGGTTGGGATCTTTGGCAAAACATCTGCACAATGGACAAGATCCTGACGACTCTCGGTGCAATCATCCCTCCGCATCGCGCCTCCTCCCGCGCTCCTTCCCGTGCTGTGCTTGTGTGTACTGATTGATCCGCAGTCACTACGCGTCTGCGCGAGGTCATCAAGCAGATCAGGTCTGCAAAGACCATGGCCGACGAGCGTGCCGTTATTGCAAAGGAGTCTGCATTCATCCGCACGTCCTTCAAGTCCGAGAACGCCGAGACCAGATACATCAATGTGCAGAAACTGCTCTATATCTTTATGCTCGGATATCCAGCCCATTTTGGCCAAATGGAGTGCCTCAAGCTTGGTGCGTGCCTATGTGTTTCTCTTCTTCTTCCTTCTGCTTTGTGGTAGTCTGCCAACAACCGCCCCTCGTTCTTCATCTCAAAGTCTAATGAAGGAGTGCCATATGTTAATTTTTGTTTATATTTTTTTTGGGTGCATCTCAGTCGCCTCGCCGAAGTTCATGGATAAACGGCTCGGCTATTTGGGGATCATGTTACTTCTTGACGAAAACCAGGAATTGTTGACGCTTGTCACAAACTCGCTTAAAAAGTAATACTCCTTGTTCCTACATTCCCTCGATGCGACTTAACCTGCTACCTGCATTCAGCGATATGAACAACAGCAACGTGCAGATTGTTGGTCTGGCGTTGTGCACATTGGGTAACATTTCTTCCCCTGAAATGGCCCGCGATTTGTCTACGGAAGTCGAAAAGCTGATTGAGAGCAGCAACTCATACGTGCGGAAGAAGGTAGCTTTCTTTTTTATTATTAAAGAAGTAGCACTGAAATGCCATTCATTATCAGGCTGCGTTGACGGCAATAAGATTGATCCACAAAGTGCCGGATTTGCTCGAAAATTTCCAGACAAAGGCGATCAAATTGCTGAACGAGAAGCATCACGGAGTTTTACTTACTGCCGTTTCGCTGCTGATCGAAATGTGCAAAATGGATCCGAACGTTGTGGAGCTTTTGCGAAAGGTGAATAATTGACGTTGCCAGTCTGACGATAACTGGATATTACGTTTCGATATCTGTTTGAAGTCGTCTGTCCCAACTCTGGTGCGACATCTGAAAAACTTTACGACGCCTGGATACAGCCCCGAGCACGACGTTTCCGGCATCACCGATCCGTTTTTGCAAGTAAAAATTCTTCGTCTATTGCGTTTTCTTGGAAACGGTTCGACGACTGCATCCGATGCAATGAACGATATTTTGGCCCAAGTTGCCACTAACACAGATGGATCCAAGAACGTTGGCAATGCAATTTTGTACGAGACAGTTCTCACAATCATGGAAATTGAAAGTGAGAACTCTCTGAGAGTCCTCGCAATCAATATTCTGGGAAAATTTCTCTCCAATAAAGACAACAATATCAGGTTTGAGGCGGTCCGTTTACACCACAAATTGACTGATTTTTTTCCCCAGATACGTCGCGCTGACGACTCTGACCAAAACATCCCAAACTGCTCTGAGCGCCGATAATTCGGCCCTTCAACGGCATCGCGCCACAATTTTGGATTGCTTACGGGATCCAGACGTGTCTATTCGCCATCGTGCTCTTGACCTTTCATTTTTCTTGATCAATTCTCAAAACATTCGCATCCTCACTCGTGAGCTGCTGTCGTTTTTGGAGGTGGCCGAGGCGGATATAAAGACGTCTGTGGCAAGCCGTATTGTTGATTTTGCCGGCAGATTTCGACCAAACAAGCGCTGGGAAGTTGACACTTCGATACGAGTCATGCGCGCGGCGGGTGCAAACGTTGACCCTCTTGTTATCAACCACTGTGTTAAGATTTTATCGACCGCCACGCGCGACTTGCAATTGTACGCTACACGCAAGCTCGTGGCATTGCTACGCACCGAGGGCGACTCTGCGCTGGCGCAAGAAGGACTCGTGATTGTAACCGTGTGGTGCGTTGGAGAGTTTGGAGACTTGCTTGCTCGTGGTGCCGGAGTTGACGGTTTGTCTTTCGGAGATGAGGACGATGGAATTGTGTCGCCAACCACTAGTGCAGTGGCTGATATTACTGAAAGGGATATTGTCGAGTTCTTGAAGATGATTTTGGAAGGACCTTTTGCAACCAGTTTAGTCAAGGAGTACATAATTACTTGCCTGGTGAAGCTCACCGGTCGAGTCTTGGACGAAGCAGTTTTGGCGTTAGTAGTTTCTTTGTTCTTCTTTTTCCGTTAACCCATTCGACAGCATTATATGCTCTCTTCTTGCAAAGTTTCAAACTCACGCCGATGTGGAAATCCAAACGAGAGCTGTTGAATTCACAGCTGTGACAAAGCTCGATGCTGACACCCGAATGGCGTTGTTGGAAAGTATGCCGGTTCTGGAATCTGCACTGAAGGAGGAAGAGCGAAAGGGGTTCGGGGAGCCCACGCAGGTCACTGCTAGTCGTGGGGTGAAAGAGCGCGATACAACCGCATCGGGAAATATCTTGGATTTAGGGAACGATTTGGTCAACCTTGGATCGGCGCCATCCTCTTCCGCGGCCGGACCAGCAGCCGGGAGCGACCTGTTGGATCTGATGTTTGGTGGAACAGCGTCGACTCCTGTCTCGAATTCCGCGGCATCTGGCTTGGACAGTGTATTCGCAGGGTTGTCCCGCAACGCTGCACCTTCCCAAAATGCTGGCGTTGCTGCGAAGAATGATGTAAGTTTCTTTCATTAGCTCAGTTAACTTTGCTGGCAGATTATGGATTTATTTGGCGGGTTATCCTATGGTTCCAGCTCAACTTTCACCCCTGCAAAGGTTCCCCAATTTTCGGGTTTCCCAACGCCAGCGCAAACTATAACGCCTCAGCAGCAACAAAAGCCCTCATCAGCGCAAGTCGATCTGCTCGGGGATCTGTTTGGACCAGCTTCAACAACTACTTCCCAGGCTACGGCAATGTTTGGGACGATGCAGAATCTTTCTACATCACCTGCAGTGTCTGTTCCTCCCACCGACTTGAATTCATTTCGCTCGCCCCCAAAGAGCACAGCTATTAGTGCCTCAACTGTAAGTGATCCATTTGCAATGCTTGCCCCAGCGGTGTCGACCGGATTTGCGGCATTCTCCGGCGGCGGGACAACGGCTTCTGTTGGTGCAAAAACCGTTACTTGCTACGAAAAGAACAGTTTGCGCATTTCGTTGACTTCAGATGTCGTGGAACAAAATGGAAATATACAAATCACGGCGACTTTTGCAAACACGGGGCTTGTGGGGAGCATTTCGGGTCTCTCGTTCCAAGTGGCCGTTCCAAAGGTACGTTTTTGTTTCGTGTCGATTGACACGATCGACATCGCCTTGATTCGATGCATACAGAGCCTGAAGCTACACATGCAATCACCGTCGTCCACGGTGGTTGCACCCGGGGCCTTCGCTATTCAGAAAATGCGAGTAGAGAATCCAACCAAAGTGAGTGGCTTTCTGACAGGTTGCCGCGCGGTTAACGTTGGTGCATGCTATATTTTTGATAGGCCGCTATCAAACTCCGGATTAAGGTTGCGTACGTTGGTGCGTCGGGGAGTGTCGAAGATATCGTTGAGTTTGCGGGACTGTGAATGTGGCAACAAAACAAACTTAAACATTGCCCTGCCGAAGTAGCGTTGCCCGCCCTCACAAGTAGTTTGCACCACGTTCGGAGATGTCCCTCGAGATTGCGCATGCCGTGATCCTACTGCTGCTAAGCATATGGACTCTTGCGACTGCTCGCAAAGCCGCGCGTTCTGGCGGGAACTTTTCGCGCACGCCGTCGGTGGTATCCGTCGCGGCCCGCGGCCGTCTGAACAAGGCACGTACCCTGGCCATCGTAGCTGCTGTGGCTTCGGCTGTTGAGGCAACTGCGTTGGGAGTTGCTATGCTCGTGATTCTGTCCGATGCCTTCGTCGTCGCCGTAGCGAACCCCGGCCGCCTTCGTGACGGCGGTCCTGCTGCACTACTCGCGATGCATTCGGTGGATGCTAGTAACGACAAGCTTAGCGAGGTGGGACTCGCGTGTGCCCAGACCGCGGCATACACACTGTTTGTAACCGCGTTGTCGCTAGCATCGTCTTCGCCAGGCGACAATGGTGCTGTTCATTCCGATCTTCGCCGCGTTGTGGTCCTTGTCCGCCGCCTGCTGGTCTCTGCGTTCTTACTGGACACTCTTGAAGCTTACATCCGCATTGCTCGCATAATATCCATCTTCGCCGCGTCCCAAGCACCCACCACCGCATATATCTTGGATGCACTCGCCATCGCTGCGGCCGCTGTGCGCTATCTCTCGATCGGCGCTGCCAACATCGCCATGATGCCTTCAGACCGAGACTTCTACGAACAGCTGTCGTCTGAGGATCCTGCGGATGCGGAGGCGGCATCCGCTGGACCGCCGCATCAACAGCGCCAACCGCGCCAGCAGCAAGTGGCGTCCTCCTGGCGTGCGACTTGGAATAATCTCAGGCGTCTATTTCCGTTCCTGCTTCCGCGCGACGTCTGGCTGCGTTCCTGCGTCGCCGTGTGCGGCCTGCTGTTGGTGTGCGGGCGTGTGGTCAATGTGGTTGTCCCGTTGCAGTACAAACACCTCGTTGACCAGCTGTCCGTTGTAGACATTGACAAGCGCGGTCCGTACTATGCCTGGGGGGCTGTTCTTACTTTCTGCTTTCTGAGATACCTTCAGTCCGGCGTGGGCGTCATTTCCTCGCTCCAGAATCTTGCTTGGATCCCCATATCGCAGTTCAACACGCGCGAAATCAATGTCCAGATGCTACGGCATCTCCACTCTCTGTCACTGCAGTTTCACATCAACAGAAAGACCGGCGAAGTTCTGCGTGTCATGGACCGCGGCAATAGTTCCATCGCGTCTTTATTATCGTCTATTTTGTTCAACATTCTACCTGTTTTCGTCGATATTTTCATCGCTGTCATTTGGTTCGTTTTTCAATTTGACAAGCTCACTGGAGGTATCGTATTCGCGACCATGGTACTTTACATTGCTTTGACGGTGGTTATTACCGAATGGAGAACAAAGTTCAGACGTGAAATGAATCAGGTTTGTGCGTATCTCGCCGTTACCCTCGTCTTTGATTGTGACTGGTTTAATGCAGCTGGATTCGGCGTCGCGCGCTAGAGCAGTGGACTCGCTTCTCAATTTCGAAACGGTGAAGTATTACAACAACGAAGGCTATGAGGTTGCCCGTTTCGAGAAGAGCATTCTCGATTACCAACTTGCCGATTGGAAGAGCAACGCGTCCCTCATCGTGCTAAACACAGCGCAAAATACAGTGATCACCACGGGACTTGCTGCTGGGTGCTTGGTCTGCGTCCATGGCGTCGTCGTCGGGCGACTGACTGTAGGCGACTTTATTATGTTTGTCACATATATCCTGCAGTTGTACCAGCCATTGAACTTCTTTGGAACCTACTACCGCGTCATTCAGCAGGTTGGTTTTTGTTTTTCCTTGAAAATGGATTGAGGTCTTTTTGGTTGAACAGAATTTCATCGACATGGAAAGCATGTTTGACCTATTGAATGAGAACTCGGCTTTGGTGGATGTCCCTGACGCCATTGAGATGACTTGTGAGGACGGCGAAATCGTGTTTGAAAATGTGTCGTTCAGATACGACTCGAGGCAAGCCGCCGTTTCGGATATTAGCTTCAGGGTCCCGCCAAAGAAGACCACTGCGCTAGTTGGGCAGAGTGGGAGCGGCAAAAGCACCCTGTTTCGGTTATTGTTTCGTTTCGTAAGTTTTCTATTTTGTACTTAATTTTCTTGGATTTTGATTAAAGTATTTCTATTTCATTTCTAGTATGATCCTCAGTCTGGACGTATATTGATTGACGGTCAAGGTAGGGGAAAAAATCTTTTTTTAATTATTTTATTATCAAGGGCGGCTGAGTTTTTTTTCGTAGATATTAGCAAAGTCACTCAAACCTCTCTACGCCGCGCAATAGGCGTTGTTCCGCAGGATACAGTGTGTTTCAATGACACAATCGCTTACAATATTGGCTATGGAGACGTGACAAAGTCCCTTGATGACATCAAGCTTGCGGCGCAGCGCGCGCAAATCCATGATAGAATTGAAAACGGATTCCCCGATGGGTATGAAACACGTGTGGGGGAGAGAGGTTTGCGCTTGAGTGGAGGCGAAAAGCAACGAGTGGCGATCGCGCGGACTCTTTTGAAGGACCCGAAAATGTTTGTTTTCACTTTGGTTGAAGATTTTCCTGACGATGGCATGAACAGAATCTTGCTTGACGAAGCTACGTCGGCGCTCGATAATACTACCGAAGTACTGATCCAAAGGTCGTTGACAGAACTGACGACTCGTCGCACAACATTAGTGATTGCGCATCGCCTGAGTACGATCGTGGATGCCGACAACATCATTGTCATGCGCGATGGCCGCATTGTGGAGTCCGGCACGCATGCGGAGCTTATTGCGGCAGGCGAGGCACGCGTCCAGGCGGCCGGCGGCATGAATTACAAAACGGACGACAACGAAGGCTGGGCGGGCAGCTACTACCATATGTGGATGCGACAGCTGGAAGAGAATACTGCCACTACCGCGAAGGACGGCGCTGATACTAGCAAGCAAGCTCCAACGCCGGTCCCGTCGGTTATCTCGACAAGGAAGAGCGGTGATACTGCTGGCGATGAAGGAGGCGTTGCAGGACGCGGCTATGGTGGACGTGGGCGCTACCACTGAGTGCTTTCTGGTTTCGTTAAGTTGTAGTTCAGCTTAAGTGGAGGTTTCAACTTGCGGCTTGGGTGGAGCCTTTGAATTCGTATTGAACAACCATATAAAGCTAGTGACATCGTAAACAGCAGTAGGAGCCGAGCTGATGGTGCGGCGGCAACGGATACTAAGTGCGCGGAGTTTCGCATGTAATCGAAAGCTCGTCATTTCGTCAGCGAATGAACTCGCGGTTTGAGTCGAAGGGTGCCGTCTTCGGGGAGACCGAGATCGCCACATCGGCGTCCTCAGCCTCCTCTTCGTCGCCTGCATCCGCTGCGGTGCACCAGCCGCCCGCCGACAATCGCACGCTGTACGAACGTCTTGCTGCGAACAGGCTGCAGAAGGAAGAGGAGTTCGTCGAAAAGACCCGTCTGGGTGTGTGCCTTCTGTCTTTCATCGCCTCTTCTCTTTCTTAGCCCTCCGGACCCTGTTTCCGTTGCCTTCTCTTCTGGTTGTTTTTTATTATTTTAATTTTATTTATTTTTTATTATTTGCTTTTGTTTTTTTGTTTGTCATTTTCTTCAGATGCGCTGATATTCTGTCCCAGCCAACCTCATCAAAAAGCTCGATCCCGATGAAATCGACTTTCTGCAGTCGCAGCGCGATGCAAAACGCAAAATGCAGCAGGAGCTGGACAAGCAAGTTCGCGACGAGCTCGACGTGTTTCGAAAAGCCACATCCCACCAGCAGCTGCCGTCGTCATTCACCGATACTGATCAAGACGAGCAGCAGCAGCAGCAGCAACAGCAGCAGAGCTCCAAGACTGCCATTGTGGCTGGATTTTCGCTGTCCTTGTCCGCAAAGACCAAGAAGAAACCCGCTGCCGCCGCTTCTCAAGCTCCTGTGGTTGTAGCCACCCCCTCCACCTCCAGTGGCCAGGAAAAAGCTTCCCCTGATACCCAAAACAAAGCCAACGCCGCGTCATCAGCCGCAACGGCTGCCAACGGAAAGAAAAAGCCACCCGAAAGCAGCCGCGAGGCGCCGCAACCGGCAAAACCCGTATTTTCGGCTATCGGCGCGCTGTCAGGATATGCGTCATCGGGAGAGGATGAAGACTAGCGGTTTTTGAGCTTTTCGATGCGTATTCGATTTTTAGAAATTATCAGTCGTGGTTGGGTACTCTATTGTTTCTGCCGTTGCGGCATCATCCCTGCCTTGAAAGACTTGGTGCGCGCATGCGCGCGCTTGATCGGATAGAAGAGAATGTCTCTTCCGCGTTGGTTGCGTGTATCAAAAATTAAAAAAAAAAAGATTAAAGTGAACAAAATTTCAAGTAATTGAATTGAAAAGTTGTTCGATTATCTCTTAAAGGCATCAAAATATCATCAGAAACTAGATCCGCGCAAGCGTCACCGCGTTGCACAGCAGTTTGAAATTTATTTTTTGAAGTGAACTGTTTTTGCCGAACTGAAGTAGCTCTGCTGTCGGAGAACCACCGAACATTGGTGGATAATTAGAAGTCACTGCATTTCCTGAAAAGAAGTGATCTTTCGGTTGCCAGCATTATGCATGTGTTCTAAGTTATGCTTTGAATTGATAACTTTCTGATCGGGTTGATTGCCTTTTACCACTCCCAGGAGAGTCTATACACGAACTCGTAGTTTGGAGAAATCAGAAATATCAGGAATAGAATACCTGGACAAGCACCATACTGGCTTTCTGCTTCGCACTATATTAAGACGTTTACTTCAGGAAAAACATTGACAGATGGTCCACAGTAGGAAGCGACAAGATCTTCCAACTGTGATACGCAGGAACCCACGAACACGGCGGTGTACCGATGATAGGCGATGTTATGCATTGCAGACTGGAACCACGCGGATGAGGTTGGCAGCTGCTGCGAGTTATCGTTCAAATGTCGATGCTGCAGCTGCAGACGGCGTTGCACCCGCTCGTCGCGCATCTCCTGGCGCTCCCCCCGCAGCAGCCGCAAACTCCGGATATGGTCGCCGCTCGCAACGCCGCCGCACGTAACATTGCCGAGCTACGCGAGATGTACCGCGTCGCGCAACCTGTCTCAACCTCGCTGCTGATAGAGGCAAGCAACTTTCCCTCTGTGTGCGTCACACCCGCTTTTTTGCTGACACGCTTCGAACAGTGGTGCCTGGATCTCTTAAGCCAGATTCCGGGTTCGTGTCAATGTGTCACGCCATCGTTTGGTTCTGAGCTTTATATCCCAGCTCCCGTAACATCGTTTAGGAGCTACCAAGAGCTTATAAAGCATCGACTAAGCGACTCGCTAGTATTCCCCGTCGTCGACCTGCTTGTCTTCGCAATTCATTTGCCCCAGCAGCCTGCTCGAAAGCAAGAAATGGCGTTGCTGCTGATAAAAGTATGATCATTTCTTTCGCGCCAATACTCTCGATGCGTAGTTGAATGCATGACACATAGGCTGCTTATCCCATTCCTGCGTTGCGATGGGTGCTGTATTGCGTAACCGAACGATGCGCCGACATCTGTTTTCCGCTATTGCACAAGTACGTCGCCGAACGGCTGCTCGAAATGGGAAACCCCGTTTTCGAGGATAGCAAGCGTGCAACCCAATCCGAACAGACGTAATATACATATACATTGCGAAACCCCTTTCTTCAGTCCTGACCAATTCGATGCGTTCCACCAGACAGAGAATCATGGAATATTCAAATTACTATTTGTCAGTCTCTCGCGATGCGTATATCGAAAGGTCCAGGAATCGACATTCGTGATTCGGAATTCACACTGACTTTGTTTAAACAGTCTACTGGACATTTTTTTAAAATCATACTTTGATGGAGTCGTAAAAGCCGGTCAAATGACTGAAGTTGGCGGAATAGGTTGCTAAATTGCCATTTCTTTTTGCTAACTCTAAGATCTACTATTTTGGAAAGATCCTTACTGTTTGGTCCTTGCGCCGTATTTCTTGACCGTAGTTTATGTGTATCCTCACATATTGTCATGTTTGTTCTGCAAAAGACTTAATGCTGTTTCTGATTATTCTTTCCGTCAAAGTTGTTGCGCCAACAATCTTACAGCAAATCAAATCCAATGGCATGCTTTCAAAGATAGTGTTTTACGAGTGCAAGCTATCTTTCTCGCAACTTAGACTTCCGCCCTCACAATCCAACTTGCAACTTTCTCCAATCCCACTTTGCAATGTAATAATCAAATTTTTAGTCGATTTTTTGTCTATTGGTGGGAAAGCGAATGCGGACGCGACGGATGCTCTTGGCAGTAACGTGCCAGAAAAAGTGATCGCAACGTTCTTGGAGATTCACCTGTGCGACCTGTTCCTGCTGGTCGAAAGTCTCTTTGAAGATGCCTTCAACAGACTATCCGCTGCGGATTCCACCTCGCTAGATGCGAACGTGTGGACGATAATTTCGAATTCGTGCGAACTTCTGTTGACGAAGATAATTCAATTGGTAACCGGAAAAAAGTTTCTTGGTTTCAGACTGAACTCCATTAGCTGCAAGACGCCCACCTGCAAAACGAGTCTGAGCCAACACCGGCATCTGGACCAGTATCTCGATTGTTTGCGTCTTTTACACCGCGTATTCTTGACCTCTGCCGATTGGTTGCTGTGCGAAGTGCATCTTATGCGTCGCAAACAGTGAACCAAAACGGACGCACGCAAAATCGCAAATTCAATTATATTGTTCTCCTTTTAGAGCTTCTTGGGCTTGCATTTGGAAAAACTGTCGCTGAAACTATTCTTGTGCATGTTATAGGAAACTGTACTTGGCCCGTTGTCGCTGTGCCCTTGGACAATGTCGCAGTTGGCGCAGATGGTCTTGGGGAATGGAATTGTGTTTACATTTGCGGGTGCTTGCGA
This sequence comes from Entophlyctis luteolus, assembly GCA_027604725.1. Classification (NCBI taxonomy): domain Eukaryota; kingdom Fungi; phylum Chytridiomycota; class Chytridiomycetes; order Chytridiales; family Chytriomycetaceae; genus Entophlyctis; species Entophlyctis luteolus. Next base: position 17,497 of record JADHYT010000196.1, read on the forward strand.
ATTGCATGGACTGGGAGGACTGATTTGGCATCAGCTTATGAGTGAGAGGTTTATTTTATGTGCGTTTTAATCGCAGCTTTGAAAATCCAGGAACGCCTTGAATGCTATCATACGGAATTTTATTGCAAGGGAGCTGAATGTGGCTGCTGGGGATGCCAATATTTTTGACTCGTTCGGAAATGCTGCAATCAACATCTATTACCTTGCCCTTCAACCGGATGCAACTGCTCTCCACGCTATACCATCGAACAATACATCCCTCATTTTGGCATCACAAGCAGCCGCGTTAGTAACTGCTGCTACGGCAGTGTCGAAATATGACCGGCCAAGTCGTCGATGGATTTTGCTGGCGCTTGCAAAGGCTGTCGAAACCGGCTGCAACTTTGGTCTTTTCGATTGCGTGGTCGGGAATGGTGGTGGGCTGAACGAATCGCTCGTGCAGCCGCCACCTCCACGTATGGCCCTGCTCGCCGACAAACTTTGGGATGCGTTTTTCGAAGCTGGTGGAAGTGCGTCCGCCATCGAAAAGGGTGAAGGAAGCAGCCAAGAGGATCAAGACGAGCGGATAGAAGCCCGAGACGCAATGCGCCTCATCGCAGCAGTGTGTGCGCGTCTGTGCAGCGGCGGACGGGACCCGCATACCCGCACACTGCGCCACGTGTGGTTCCGCGAAATTCTTGCCGCTGCGTTCGTCCGCATCACCAATTTCCGAGGAGTTCCTACGTCCTCGCCAGTACCACAAACTCGAGCAGCTCTGACACCCGCAGCGCCCGGGATGCCTAATGCGGTTCCGACAGGCGCGGTGAGTGAGGTGAAAGGCAGCAGCGACAGCACACCAATGCAGGTCGATAGCCGCAGTGAACGCGTCCATACAGGAATTTTGCGTGAACTGCGGGATATCGACAGCGACTTGGCGGCGTCCAGTGTTGGTGCGAACGGAGAAAGCTGGTTGATCGAAAAGAAACCCCTTCTGCGTCGGTGGGGTGGCGAAAACGCGAAACGGGACGAAGCAAAAAGAATTCAGGATCGATGGTGCGTGTTCGCAATTCTTCTTGCTGCTTTTGGAAATTGTTGTTTCTTTTCCACTTTCGAAACACTACTTACGTGCTTGCGTTTTCTTTTATTTGTTGCAGGAACATGCTGTTTAAGGCCCCTGTTGTGCACTTGATTGACACTTGTGTTTTTGCACAAGGTGAGTTTTCTGCGGGCTGGCTATTTTTGTACGCTTTCTCACTTTGTCTCAGAGGAAGCCGATTCCGGCAGTGGATACTTGTGGTTGGGGCTAGCTATTCGAGATGAGCTTATGATTCGAAGCCTGGATTCTCCTCCAACTGTGTTGCCATTTGAAGCACAATCCATCGGGTAGGAAGGAAATTTACGTGTTGGCGCGGCCTTTTTTCTGTTTTGTTTCTTGGTTTCTTTTGTTGACTTTTTCTTTTTCTTTTGGCAGAGACCAGCTCATTTTGACCAAGTTTAAAAATCACGATGTTTTTTGGGATTTGGCGAGGATAGTGGCGCAAGGCGAGTGTTGTTTTTTTTTTCCTTCGCTTTCTGGGTTTTCTAATTTTTTGCGTTCACCTGCAGATGCGTCGGCCTTTTCTCACATTGAAGAAATTGTTCGCGTTCATTGTGGTGACCTTGTGAGGGTGTGGTTGCGGCAGGGTAATTCAGTGCCAGGAGCGGAGCCCGAGCATTCCTTGAAGGCGGAGGTGCAACGGACGCAGAGCTTAATCACTTTGATTTGCGTTGTAAGTGAGCGCGCGACGACTGTGCAACACTGAAAACCGAACACAATGCCAGGCGCGACATATGTCGAGTGTTGCACGAAACAGCGTCGTGCTGGTGCCACTGATACCAGGCAAGGACGTTGCGGCCCTGGTGCAGGCGTTCTGGGATGCGAATACAGTGGGGAAGGTTGTGTCTGCTGGGCCAGCCGCTGCGGCGCGCGACGAGCCGCAGCAGCAGCAGCAGCAGAACAGCGCGCGTGTGGAGGCGGCGGTACGTGCGATTGTGCGGCGCAACGTAGTTGCGGTCGGCGTCGAGCTCGCGTGCTTGTATCTGTGATTCGCGGGCAAAGTCGAGCCGAAGCGTTTCGTTCGTTGTGATTTGTTGTTTGAATGTGGCGATTGATTCTGGCCGCGACAGACGCTATGGCTGCCGCCACGCCGGCGTCTTATCCCCGCGCAGCCGTTGCTGGAGCGTGCTTATCATCATCATCGTCATCATCAGCGCCTTCGCCGTCGTCTTCAACCTCGTCTGGACGTGGACCGCATCCGAGCGCAGCAGCCACCCCAGGCAAAACTAATCGCGAAAAGGACGCTAAGACTTTTGAATATCTGATGAAGAAAGAGACCGTACTGCTTGGCAAGCTGCGAGATCAATTCGAGTCCAAGGTGTGTGTCGATTAGCTGTATAGAAAACCTTTGACCCATCTTGCTATGACCAGCTCAAGTACAAGGGCAGTGCAGATACAGCCTGGGATGAGTTCTCCTCGTTCCTCGATAACACGATCGACGGCATGGATGGGTCGATTACCTCGCACCACTTCCTGTTCAAAAGCATTGCCAGCACGCCAACCCCTAGCCGCACGGACCTCGAGACCAAGTCGCACGCGCTCTCGCTGATTGTGTCGAAGCTAGGCAAGCACGCGCACCCGGCCGAGCTGGTGGAAGTTGCGAAGCAGCTGGAGAAGCTGGGCGACCTGGCGCGGCTTCGCGCACTGGTGCACGAGTTCAGCGGGAACCCGTCTGACCGCTGGACAACCGCCGCGACTGTGGTCGCGCCGGGATCGTCTCTGGCCCTACCGCTGCCCAGCGGCGTCTGGGAGGCGCTGCTGCGCCTGTCGCTGACCGCCGACCCGCCCGCGGCGCTGCAACTGTTCGAAGATCTGCGCCGCAGCGGCAGGGCCTCCCTGCGCGCCTACACCTCTGTCATGGCGTACTATTTTCAGGCTCAGAAGTTTGCCGCCGTCGTTGACTTGCATGCCGAAGCGCGCCGCGACAACCTGCGCGGTTCGCCGATGACGCAGGTACGCGCCTGGGGAATTGCTATGTCGGCCATGATGAACGATGACCGTCCCGCAATGGTTGTTGATCTGTTTCCCATCGCGCGAAATGACATACCGGCCGACGTGCAGATATTCAACCTTTATGGCATCCTGATCAACGCTCTTACGAGAATCCATAAGGAAGGAGCCGAAAACAACAATAGCCACGTTATGGGCTATTTTTTGTCGCCAGATGCTTCAGATGCTGCGATTGCTAACGCTGTCGCCCAACTGTACGCCACAGATGCTGTCCTGAGGGGCCAACTGATGAATTCGGGTGATTCTCACATTTGGGGCATGATTTTGTCTCGCCTCGCAAAGTCTCGACTCCACGTGCGATTGTTCCTGGATATATACGGCGATTTCATTCAATCCAGAAAGCAACAACTTGGTGGTGCTCCGCTTGAACTTAAAATCGACGGAATTTTGGTTTCGAAGACTGTAGGAATGTGCTGCCGATTCGCAGATTCATACAGCGGTAGTGCGGAGATTCGAAGCTTGTTCGAATATTCGAGAGACTTGCCAGCGGAGGTGCCTAGGACAGATAGCTCTTACAATGCCAAACCTGCTGCCGGAAATCAACCGTTTTGCGGCTGCCCTCCGCTGCTGGAGCTTGCAGTTGCGCTGCTGGAGTTGATTTCTGAAGGGAAATTTGGGAATGTGAAGGCACAGTTGCCTGCCATGACCACCGCGGTCGTGTACACGCTGGCCAAAACTCTTTCAGCCATGAGCGATGCGAACGCCAATACCAGTCGCGAAATGCCGACGTCTGCGGCATGGATCGCCGACCAGATGGGCCGGTTGTATGCACAGATTGTGCAAACTGTTGGTTTCGCGGCAGTGGCCCCACAAACACACAACCACGTCGCGTTAGCATACGCAAGTATTGGCAGCATTGCGGATGCACTGCATATTGCCGAGAATCTTGCCACCCTGCCGGACAGTGGTAGCAACCGTGACGCACATGTTCTTAATTGTCTGGAACAAATTGGCCGTGCCGTTGCTGCTGGTGGTGCTTTTCGAGGCGGCGCAGAAAACAGGATCACGCGCGAAATGGAAATTGACGACGCGTTGAACCGAATGTGCGCGCTGTTTATGGGGTTGGCAAACACGAGCAACGGCGACGTCTCTGCCACAGGCGTCTCCGAGTGGACGGTCCCCGCGGCCACTTTGGCGACGACGGCAACGGGCGCCAGTACGGCGTTGCGTACACATCGTGACGAGGCAGCAGCACGTGCGGTTATAGCCGTGCTGGCTTCACATGAAAAGGCGATTGCTGCCGCCGCTGATCTTCTTTCCGAACACGACAAACGGGCGGAAAATGGCGCTTTCGCCAAGTATAACTCGCGCGTGAATGCGGTGTTGCAACTCTGCTCCGCGTATGCACGGATATGTTGCCGCACTGCCAGAAGCCACCAGACGCGCGATGTGCTTGTGAACATCCTCGCGGATGCCGCAGTTGTAGATGCGGCGTTGCTCGCGGTTGCATCCGGGGCTGCTGCTATGTCTGCAGCGGGCCGGGCGGATGTGGTGGCTGCAGCTGTGCTTAGAGTGATTCGGGGGGATAATTTGTCGTTAAGAGCCGCAGCAGTTGAAGGGTCTCAAGATTTGCCTCAGGCGGAAGCACTGGATATGCGCGCCAGTGCAGCGGGGCTTCTTGCACTAGGTCGGGCGCTCGGCGATGCTGCACTCGCGCGCGTTGTTTCCGGGCTGGAAGCCGGACGCTCTCGCCGGCGGGAGCTTGTTGTGCTGCGAGCGGTGCAGGCTAGTCTCCGTGCGCGTGAACGCGGGGAGGTTGTGACGGTGGCCGTGGACGCGAGTGCAGCGGAGCAGTCGCATGCGCACTCGCTCACGCAGCAAGGCGTGCTGAGTGTCGAGGACGTGCAGGCGGTGCAGGCGTTTGTTGTCGGTGAGGGGCTCGTGTTCCGGACCGGCGGCACGCGCGGATGATGAGTTTGGAGTTGCAGTTTAGCGCGCATTCGTTCACGACAAAAACATATCACGACAATGAGCACCAGCACTGTCGCCGTGTCGACCCTCAACGTACGTCCTCCTTCGGCGGCATCGCATCGCATCGTACCCCACCCCCCAGCGCACTCGACCCTGCCTTGCTCTGTAGACCCTTCCTCCGCCCGTACTGCGTGATCGCAGTTTGACACTGATTCTTCGATGCAACCAAAAAAAAAACAAATAACAAACTAATAACAACGCAATCTACAAAATAGGTTGCCCGCTGGGGTGCTCTTCTGTTCGGAGGAATCTACGGATACTCCCGCCACAGATCACTCACGCTGTTTGTGAGAGAGCGGAACGAGGAAACCGAGTACCAAAACTATGCGGCGCTCGTGGAGGAAGCAAAGGTTGCGTTTGAAGCGGCTTACAACAGAGAGCAAGCTGCGAAGGCTGCGCCGTTGGGCAGTTGAGTGACGAAACCGTTTTTCTGTTTTTGTTTTTTTCACTTTTTTTTTTTTTTAATATCTCTTCCCCCTTTTCTTTGTCTCCGTCTGTGTGAACGTTTATTGACTTGTATTCTCTTTACCTTTCCTTTTTTCGGTTCCAATTTCGCACTGGATCGCGCCGATGACCATCCACTGACTGCTCACATTTGCGAAAAAAAAAAAATGTTGACGATTATTGTACTGGAACGAAAATGAATAGTCGTGATTGATTCGGAGTCGTACAGATTCGATGGCGAGAAGTACGTTGACTTTGCTACGGTAATATGATTTTTTTATCTTTGAGCGGGACTGATTTGGGATGTCCGTTCGTTCGTGGGGACAAAGGGAGACGAACCGGCGGCCCCCAAGAAGAAGAAGTAAGAGGCGACGGCTTGCCCTGGCGGATGCGGTTGGGCGTGGGGGGGTGGACCGGAGGCACGGACACATGGCGCATGCACGTGGATGGATGCGCGTGGATATGGGCCGATGCAGAAGCACAACAAACAATGAAAGGTTGAGTGAGACGCAGATGCGGTGCCTGTGCGACGATGCCATGATGATGCGCTGATGATGATGCGCTGAGGATGATGCTACGATGATGCCGCGATGATGCCCGTTGCGCGCGTGTCGCAGCTGCCGCCAAATGTCCAGTGCCGGCGCCGACCAGCTGCTTCTGCTCGCGTCGAGCCCGCTGTCCGCCGCCACGCAGGCCGCCGCGTCCGTGTCCGCCGCCTCGGCTCCCGCTGCCGCTGCCGCTGCCGCCGTCGATGCCGCTGCGACCGCCTCGACGCTTGCCAGCCTCGCTGCTGCCGCCGCCGCTGCTGCCCCGGCCCTCCACGTGTTTGCGATGCTTCGCGCGTGGGCCATCCGTATGCTCATGGCCCTCGTCCTGCGCATAATGAGGTATTGTAGCCTTGTGCGTGTGCGCGACGTTCTTGTGCGTGTTGTGTGTGTCGGTTTCTTGGCAGCAGCTTTCCCAACAACATCCCTTCGTTCCCCGCTCCGTGCTTATTGCGCTGTCGATGTGTGCTGTCGATCTTGCTAACGTTCTTTCCCCGTGCTCAGACTAGGCCCAGTACCCCGCCACGTCGCATTCATCATGGACGGAAACAGGCGTTTTGCGCGGAAGCGTGGTCTGGACGTGAGTCGCGGCCATGCCGAGGGCGCCGACACGCTCGAGCAGGTTCGCATATACATGTATTTATCCTGCGTTCAACCAATATTTCGCCGCCGTGCCTGTCCGTCGTATGCAGACGCTCGACTGGTGCCTCCGGTTGGGCTTCAAAACGGTCACCGTATACGCGTTTAGCACGGAAAACTTTGGGCGCGACAAGACAAAGGAAGTCGATCCAATCATGCGCCTTTGTGCCGAAAAGTTTGACAAGTTTTGCGCGCACAGGTTTTATTTCTTTTTCCGTTCTTTTGCGCTATCTATTTCGCACAAAGTCTGAGCAAACCATAGCCACGCAGTGCAGAAGCACAACGTGTCGGTCCAGGTTCACGGCCGCCGCGACCTTCTGCCTGCAACCGTCCAGCGCGCCGCCGCCCTCGCCCAGAGGAACACAGCCCGTGCCGACGTTGCGTCCGCCACTCTCAACATCTGCATGCCGTACACCAGTCGCGAGGAAATTGCTGCCGCTATGCGGGCCGTCGTGCGCGCGGTCGAAGATGGCGCGTTGCAACCCAGCGACATCGATGCGCGTTTGATTGAGCAGTGCTTCTGGACTGGCGGCCGCGACTTGGAAAACAGCAACGGCGTGCTTGGTGGTGGCGACGTTGATATTCTTGTTCGCACCAGTGGCGAAGTGCGATTGAGTGATTTTATGCTTTGGCAGGTTTGTTAAAGTTTTTTTTATTTATTTTTTTAATTCTTATCGCTGACACGATCGCAATTGGCAGGTCTCCAAGCAGACGCAAATCAACTTTCTCGACGTCTTCTGGCCCGATTTCACGTTCTGGCATATGCTGCCCGTCTTAATACAATACCAGCTGCAGCAGGCGCGCTCGTTCCTGTTCTCCCCCGCGTCGACCACAAGCGCCGCCTGCCTTCACGTCGATGATACTGCCGTATCGCCAGGCGCGAACATCAAGCGCGCGGCCTCCGGCGTCTACGATTGCGCCCGCTGCGCTGCCGCCAAAGCAACCGGCACCCACAGCAACAGCGGAGCATCAGTTGCGCGGAGACGGCGGAAGCAGCGCAAAACGTCGGCTGAGCAACAACAACAGCAGCAACAACAGCAACAGCAGACTCGGTGCCAGCACACTCAGCAGCAGCCGTCGGAGCAATACCTGCAAAAGCAGCACCAGCAGCACCAGCATCAGCAGCACCTGGGCCAGCGACTGCGGCTGCAACCAGCGAAGCAGCCGCCCAGCGGATGCTGCCGCGTTTGCAGTGACGACACACGCGCGCGGCGTGTTCGCGACTTTCTGCACGCCTTGTGGGCGCAGCGCGACGCCGATGCGTTAGCCGCCGCTGACGTTTCGGCCGTGCCCTGACCTGCTTCATCTAGTCCGTCTATCCATCCATCCATCCATCCATCCATCCATCCGTCTCAGGCGATTCCCTCGCTGGTTCTGCGTGCTGCTGCCGTGCCATTCATTCGTTCGCCGTTCGTGTTTTCTGCACGGTGGTGTTTTTGTTTGTTTGCTGTTGTTGTTGTTTTTTCCTTTTTTTTTTTTTTTGTTTTTGTTTTGAAGCACCGCTTTTGCTTCATTTTCTTTTTCCTTCTTTTGGACGATCGCAGCAGGTTAGTGCTGCCCAGGACGGTGATTGCGATGATTTGCGGAGGGGCGGGGGGGCGTACGGAGAGGGGTTCTGTGCATGGGTGCATGTGTCTGTCTGGGTTTGACTTTTTCTTTCTGTCGTGCACTGCCGATAAAGTGCTGCACTCACGCGCCCCGCGTGGCCCCCGCGCCAACACCGCTTCCTGCCACACCCGCAGTCGGCATCCCGGGGGCAATGTCGCCGCTGCTGATGTTGCTGCTGCTGCTGCCGCGCACGTCCATCAGGTCCGCCTCCAGCAGCTCCTCGACCGCTCCCATGTCCACCGGCGCGGCCGCCGCGTGCGCGTGCGTGTGCGTGCACAGCGTCTCCACAAACGGCCGCAGCTGCATCCGGTCGTGCACTGCCCGCATCGCTAGCATCGGTCGCCGCTGCGCCCGACCGCCACCACTCTTTATAAGAGAAAAGATTACAAAAAAAAACAAAGGAAGGAAAATATTTTGGTGAACAAGCCAAAATAAAAATTTAAAACAAAAAAAAATCCGTACCTCATTGTTGTTGCTGTTGATATTCCTGCCGCTGCTGCTGTTGCTCTCGGTGCCGGCTTCGCTAGCCCATTTCGCCTTCAACTTGTCCACAAGTGCCGTTGCGTGGTGTCGCTGCCCGCTTTCTTCACCACTGTCCGCAAGCCCGTAAGTTTCATCAACGAATATCCATTGGTGCCTTGTCAAAAGCGAGCAAAATATCATCAAACAAGAAAAAGTTAAAGCGAAAAAAAATTTCAGAGATTACCACTGGAATTCTTCGGTCCCAAGCAGCAGCAGCAGTTCCAGCAACTTGCAACAAGCCAGAAACACTTGCAACTCCTCCACGCTTTGCTCTTGCCCGCGCAAATACACACCAAATACCTGTATCAGCTCTGTCAGTACGATCGGCCACAGGTTTGCCAAGTGGTGCGCGCTCATCCGGCACATGAGTATGCGCAGACATAAATACGCCTCCAGATGCAGAGCCCCCGCCGGGCCCTTCACGATTTCCACCAGTTTCTCCTGGATCACCGGCAGCTGCAGCAGGTACTGGTCCGTCGTGCCGCTCCACAGCAGATACGAAATCCGTCGAACAAACAGCGCGCGCTGCACTTGCTCTTGCTCGCGAGACACAAACAAGTTTGCTGACGTCGACACTGATATTTTTGCTGTTGAAAGCAAACGTGTTCAGCCCGAAACCTACGCGCATATATGTATATCGTTCCTCCTACCTGCAAGATCTGCCATCCGCAGCTCTTTATCCGCATTCGCCAAATTATTCATTACGGTCTTCCACATCCTGAACATGTCGATATTCATGTCAAAAAAGCGCGGATCGATAAAAGCCTCCCAAACTTCCTTCTTCCATGTTTTCACAGCAAAAGGCAGTTTTGAAATAGAATGCAGTGCTTCCAAAGAAGCACTTAGCTTTGCTCCGGATAGATTTGGGCTCATTTTGAGATTTGGTGCGAATACGTAGTACGTGATGTTTGCCAACACAGCCAGGCTCTTTTCTTGATCTAGCAAAAGCCTTCGGATGTTGGGGAATACGGTCTTGGACATGTGCAGCAAAATATCCCACGAAATCGCAAGATTCGATGGTTTCGGCAGAGGCATCAACCTGGTCATCCCGTTTCTAACGGACCGCGGTGACTCCGCAGCTGACGCAACAGGATCTACTTTCATGGCTTGCACTTCAGGAGGCTTTGACAACGATATGATGGTCAAATCCAGAAGCTTCTGATAAATTTCGTCCATGTGGAACCTCATTCGTTTGTCATCAAAATGCTTTGTCAATATTAGCTTTTCAATCACCACAGTAATAAGACTGAAATATAAGCAAGCATCAGCAATTTTAAGTTGTTCAAAAGCAATAAAAAATACCTTAGTAAATTAGGTAAAAAATAATTTGAATGCAGGATAGTTGGCTGATATGTGCAATCTTTTACATATGAGTGAAGGGCTGGCCACACGTCGTTCATGACTTCAGGGTGAACACAAAATAAAATATACTTCTCCATAAAGTGAAGAAAATGTGAATCGGTTCTGAAAAAAAACGTCAGCAAAATATGTGCTCTAAAGACAGCTACTTGCATTTCTTTTGAGTTCGCATAGAAGGCATTTGACTTGTCTCTAGAAGCGCCAGCATTTGTTGCCAATTTGAACCGTAACTTCAATCCATCAACAATAGTCAACAGTACTGACTTCGGAGTGCAGTCTTCTACCAAATGCATCATCTGAATGACCTTGTTGCAGTTGTTGCCATTCGCATGGACAAACCATTCAGCAACCACTCCTGTGACTAAGAATGTCGGATGCTTCAAGTGCACACTTTGCAGAATTTTGCAAATGCTTGTTTGCACAGCAGTACACAAAAATTCAAGTGATGCGCTTGCTATGGCTTGAATGTCGACCTCGACAGATTTTGCGGTATTAACTGCATCATTTACAGCAAACGGATCTTTTTCGACCAGGCAAAAGACCGGCACTAATACATCCAGTAAACTTGGAAGAATGGCAAGGATCGCTTCTCTATTTTTGGGGAAGTGTAAACTTCGTTCATAATAGTAAGGGCCTTTACCTGGAATTTTGCGGTTCAAATTCTGATGGATCATGAGGCGAAGACTCCACAAACACACTCGTCACAATTCCAGTCAGATTATAGTCCCATAAATTTGTTGCACTTTTTGACTTTTCAGGAACAAAAGTGCTCCAACTTGTGGTGCTCTCCAAGCAGTATTCCATGATTGCACCCAATCCATCGAGCAGTGCAACAATATGGCTGTCAGGAAATCCAATTGATTCTTGCTTTTGGTAGCTCAGCTTGCATTGCTGGATGTACAACTCAATATCCTTCACTCGGATTTGAATTTCTGCACACATAACTGAGATAATTGGGTGTAATATTGAATTGAAATACGCGTGGATTCGCGGAAGTATCAAAGTGATAAAATCAATCCAATTTTGCAGCACATTCTGGTTTGATGTTTGGGACAGAGCGCTGACTACCATGGAAAGAAAATTGTTGCTTGTTTCTAAGTTTAACCTTTAAATATCGAATTTCAAAATTGAAAGAATACCAAAAAGGTCCACTCTTTCTTCAACTTTTGGACTGACAGGCGATAGACCCAGCGCCTCTCGGCCAGAAAATATCAAGTTGTCAATCGTGTCTGTCATTGACAAGGAATTCCTTCGCACTGCGTTTTGGGCCGCAACAGCGTCTTCTTGTTTCTTGTACAAGACACTCAAAACCATCAGCAACCGCGGCTGAAGGTCGAGTTGGGCGGTTGCAATGGAATAGCTTGCCTTTTCAATCACAATCTGAGCAATCAGTGAGTTCAGCGTTAAGTTTATCCCCGCAAATTCCAAATATCGCGACAAAAATTCGCACGCTTGTGATTGGATTGAAATATTGACGGACTGCAGCTTTTGAAACTTGACATTCTGACCTCCGGATGTGGGAATCTCATTTCGAATGAATCTGTTTCATGGGTCAATATACATAAACGGCAACTCAAGTACCTCAAGCACACATAAACTAACGCATCAGCATAAGTTAGATTTTCGGGCAAAGTGTTAAGCTCTGTTTGAATGATTCAATACGAATATCGTATAAGGTAAAAAAAAGTACCAGTTTGTGTCCATGCAAAATCTGCATCGGAAAAGAGCCCGCATTCCAGAATATTTACTGCCGCCAAATCTTTCAGAAGCGGCTGGCTTCCAGACAAGAGAAACCCCAGGGTTTCAAGTGAGTACAAAACTTGACCCATATTAAACTCGCGTCGATAAAAATGCACGCTTCTTTCTTGATTGTGTATATTAACTTTTTTCACGATCACATTTATATCAGGATGCAGCATGGTCGCTAGCAGCGGCTCCAGTACCCTATCGATGTTCCGATGAACAACTACGAACAAATCGCACTATCTGATCACCTTTGATACGAGGCCACGTATGTCTTCAGCCAAGTCTCTCCGCTTCGCCGTATAAACGGATTTTGGCTCCGTAGCGCATCTAGCACAAGAAATAATGGTCTTGAAAAAGTAATTCCAGTTTCTAATTGCTTCTTTTCACTGAGCCTCCACAGGATGCCGAATCTATGCTGATGAGTTACCAAATCTTGCAAATCGCGAGCCGAAAGGAAGTTTGCAATGATATTTTCAACAAGGTAAGACCCCATATCACCAATATTGATCAGCTGCCAAATGAGGTCAACAGATCTTCTGTGGTAGATTCCAAAAGATACAGGATCTAAAAATGACCAAATCTGAAAGACAGTTAGAAAGGAACTAATATGAATAATCCGCTCACTTGGCTCACAGAAGCTTGAATAAAGTGTTCTGTGTCAAGGTGCAAAACAACGCTACGTTCTTTGGCTTGTTCAAGCATTTGGATCACAGCAGACAAGCAAACGTTTAAAATGCTGAAGTTGGTGGTCTAGAGGAACATTCAATACGAACATAAACATTTACAGAGAAACCTGAGCAGCACATTTTCCAAGTGACTCAAACCATTCCCAATGAATGGGAGTTGGAAAAAGCTCTGAGTAATTGACAGCCCTCAGCCTTGCAAATTTTTCAGACATTTCAAGGTATCGAGATGCAAGTTGCACAACCATTTGTACTGTTGATTCCAAAAGAGATGTCAGCAAAATCTGATCTTTCATGGACCAGAAGTAAGTTTCACTGATGAGTTCATTGTCCAAGAACAAATTGGGAACAATATTTTCCAACAGCCACTGCAAAAAAGCAGAAAAGTTTGCAAATGCCAAGCAGACTACTGTGCTTCCCACATTTAAGCTCGCACCATTCGACTCTTTTGCCGCATTCGAATAAAGTGTCAAGCAAATTTGATCAACGTCCACGAAACCAGCGTTGGAGTCTTCGACAATCATGTTGAGTACGGATTGTAGAATTTCAAAATGTTCTACTGACGATGTTGTTAGTCGTCGAGATTTCTGCGGTGATTTCGAAGAAAAATCTTGGAGCTGCCACGAGTGAGTAATTGCATCTTTTGGTATCAACGACATCATACGAGAGCACACGTTGACAAGGGATGCAAGGCTTTGCGTGGAAAAATTTGCACGCTCGTGTTTGAAGGCCTGTTTGATATTGTTATTCCACGCGTTACGACCAGTTCTTACTTCAAAGTGAGTACTCAGTAAGAAGAGCAGAATCGGCATATGCACGTGCCTTGCGTCTTCATCTTCTACTCTCACAATATCCAAAATGTAACTGATCATCTCGCAAGACTGAAATCAATTCATCTAATGATCGCAATATCAAACACGGTACGAACCTGAATCAACTGAAATGTTTCTTTGGACGATGCGACCACACCAAATACTTGTCTCCAAATCACGAATGGATTTATAGAATCTAATAACATATCTGCACCTTGTAAAAGCTGAAATCATTGTTACGAACGATTTTTTTGCAAAATAAAACCTCGCTGTAGTTCCCATACACATCTCTTCTTTGCTTCAATGATTTGAAGATGTCCATGATAATTTGATCGAGAAGAGCAGATCCGATTTCTTCCTTGTCCATCAAAGAAATCAAGATTCGGAACGGCTTCGTAAGCTCTTGGATATCTTCTGAGTAAGACCAAAGCATGTTTCGAACCGTATTAACCAATGATTCTAGTACTGACGCTTGAAGTTGACTCGATGATCCTTGGCATTCTCAATTCAACGAAATGTGAACCAACCGCTGGCCTACCGAGCAACCAAGAATAAAGTCTCCGATTCAAACTCATATCTTTTCGTAGTACTACCCCAATCGCGGATTGAATAAGAGACTCTGTCTGCAATTTCGGAAACAAACTACAATTTCAATGTGAGAAACGTTTTCGCCAAATCTTGGACAAATACTTATTCTGCAGCGGGAAATGCACTACCAATAGTTCTAAAGCACCGCGTTGGACAAGAATGTGTTTGTCTTCCAAGGCGCAACAAAGCGCACGCGACACAACTTCGGTGTCCTTTCCCAAAATATTGACAATGTCTTTAATCCGCGCAAAAAGGTTATCGCGAGCGAAAAATGAAACGTGAATACTAGCCATTCATCGATGCAAATCTTGGCATTCGTCGCAGCAAGTAGTTCATCGCAGCCACGCGCAGTTTCGGGGCAGAAATTATTGCAAGCGCGACACATTGAAAAAAGTATCGCGTTCCAATGCTCTCGCAAAGCTTGTCAAGCATTCGCATCACCGAATCAAAGAATTCGTTTCCTTCTTCCTCAAGACCTGGTAGAAGTCCGAGAATCAGACCTTTCAGCGATGGCCGCAAGCGAACACCGAGGGGCAAATAGAACCGGTCGTACAGCTGCAGTAACAAAGGCTGCGAAGGATTTAGATCAATGCCAGTGATCGAATTGCATTTCAACACAAAACAAGTACCTTGACGGATGTAGCCGCGTTCTGAAAAAATGGAAAGAGCCCGTACGACCAAAGAGGGAGGTCTTCAGTAAGTTGCTCCGTCTGCGCAGAAAAGCCACATCTTAGTGATAAATTCTTTGTCGTAGACTATCGCTGATCTCACCCCAGCAGCCTCAAATATTGCCAAGTACACCTCCAGCGTCTTTTGATGTACGCCAGAAGGAAGAGCTGGATTCAAGCATTGGGCAAGCCTTTTCGATACGATAAGCTTTCGCGGTAAGTTTGAAAACTGGGAATGAGTTTGCACAGCCTAGTTGTTTTTCGTTGTTGTTGTTTTTTTTTTTTTCGTTGTTTGATTGAGTGATCAGCCAGCGAGAGCACCGTCGATTCAGTCAAATTTATGTGCAGATATATAATGCGACATAGTCAGTCTTGATGAAATCAGTGACGACTTCTTGCCTTCAGAAGTTTTGACAAGAACCCGATCACGTCAGCCCATTCGTTAACGGAATCAAATAGCTTCAGGATAGAATCAATCGCGTTCACGTATCGTTTGTACTTCGGATCGCGCTTGAATGCTGCATATTTGGCATCAAACGCCATCCAACGTCTGTGTTGTCCAACCTTCAGGATCACCGCCCACCGCTTCCGATGCGCCTTTGCTGCCGCTACTCATACTGGTATCTGCGGGCGATGCATGCGCCCCCGCGAGGACAGCCCTCTTGGAGGCCTGTGTGCCTGAGGAACCGTCCATGATTTATGATTGGACAACAAAAAACAGCTCTGTTTCACCCAACGAATCGACACGCGTCTCGTCTCACTTCGGCGCATGCGCAAAGTAAGACGACAGATCGATCGCGATCGTCAGCAGTCCGATCACTATTTCCACCGATATCAAGAATATCACTATCCACTCCAGCTGCTCGCCGTGCGTCGACGTGAGATTATCCTTGAGCATCGCCAGTAGGTCTGATATCACGGCTGCGCGCTGATTCACCAAATCCACCCGCTGATTTATTTCCAGATATCCTCGTATGGCTGTGTATCTGGAAAACAACGATTACTCAAGCGAAGGTGAGAACAGCTCAACAGACAGCGGTTCAAAGGCCGGCTCAGACCAAAATATCTCCGGAGTATCCAGAACGTTTGAAACAAGGTTCACATTTATGCGCATTATAAACAGCTGTGTTCGAAGAGTTACCAAAGCACAGAAGGCCGAACAAACAAAAAACAAAAAGAAACCTGGCCAATTTTTTTGTTGATTGCTTTCCGATGCATATGAATTTTTCCTGATTCTGCCATCACACTTGGAATCTGACGCGTGCTTTCAATTGTTTCTTCAATCAAACCCTCAAAAAGTGTCAATTTGGCGCTTTGGGCGAAGGCATACGAGATCGTCAGTTTGATCATAACCGAACTCGTCGGTGAAATCAAAGTGATAATGTCGTTATATATGCGAGCTTGTTGTTGACGAGAATAAAGGTAATGGAACTTTTCGGATTCCAAATCATTGTGATCTTGAAAAGCGGTACGGGTCGGTGGCAGCCTAAATAATGAAACACTCACCAATGCTTTCTTCCTCAAAGGGCCGAATATCTTCCAAGATCTCGTATTCTTCCTCTTCCGTCAAGCCCCACATAACTACAACTCCGAAATCGAAGAAAAACAACTCCGGAACGGTTGCACGTCGAACTAGGTCCTTGTAAGAACCACCTCCGATGCCTTCGATCGTGTCGCTGAAATCCCCGTACGATGTAGCACCCTCCAAAGTGCCGGCATTTGACACAGTGATATTTCCTCGGTCCGCAACGCTCGGCACCCGCGTACTTTCCGACGGGTCTTGGAAGTTTACCATAGACGCAACTGGTCCCCGAGCTGTAGCCCCGGGTAATACTCCCGTGAAAGAAGCGTCAGCTGACATCGCGGTTTCGGAAGACGAATGTCCAAGCGAAGAGCTCGCCACAAATTGCTGTCCAGGCAAATCAGTCGAAGATACTGCTTCAAACATCGAGAAGGCAAATGGCGAAAAGCTGTAGGGTGTGTAAAGCGCTGCAAGCCGCCGGAGAATCGGTAAATCCCAGTTCATGAGTAAATTTCAGGTATACCTTCATCGTATCTTCTTGGAGAAGTACCGTTGGTGACCTTTCTCGAAAACAGATATTCCATGAGCTGATCCATGTTATATCTTGAACATGTGCAATAAGCCGTTGCGCGCGGCAAGCTTGCCTTATCAACCCGCCTGACGGAACACTGTTAACCTCCAAAGTCCCAGGCCAAAAAAAAAAACAAAATACAAGAACCTCAGAAACTCTTCCTTCTGAGTCGTTTTGTACGGCAGTTGCTGGTGCTGCAGATTAAAAGGCTGCTGATGATGTTGCGACGGCCCGCGCTCATCAGTGAATTCAAGAATGTCGGCCTCAGCTTCGCCGTCAGCGTCAGCAGGAAACAGCACCTGCTTCTGGGAAGTTTTTGTTGTTCTATGTTTTGCAAGCACATGCATAAGTAGTGATCGAGCGATAAAACCTGGAGGAATGCACCTTTTGGGTTGGCGAGTACCAGTCTGAGTCTGCAGCCCTTGCGACCCAGCCCCGATGGGGTTTGTCTGGCCCATGGAACCACCACTGCCGCCGACAATGCCGGCGGAAAGAGGGTGACTCTGCGGAGCTACTGCGGAAGTCGCAGAAACCAGCAGCGGCGCGGCGGCCAGCTGGGGCTGAGACTGCAGCGGATTATTGTTGCTGCTGCTGGAACTGCTATGCGAGCGTTCTTGGTGGATCGTCAGCACAGCAGAGTCGTGGTGCAGGTGGTGGTGCGCTGGGTGCGCGGGCACGCGCTGGTACGCGGGGTTGGAGGCCATCGTCGCAGGCGGTTGAATCCAAGTGACATGAACATTCGCAGCCTCGCAGCTGCGCCCGACGCACGGCGCAAGCTACGCTACAGCTGCGCCAGCAGCACCGACACGCGGTCCAGCAGCCCCCGCTCCCCGCTGCCCGCCACGTTCACCGCATACCATCGCAGCTGCTGCCCGAGCTCGCCCCCGGCCGCTCCCGCCCACCACTCCTTAGGTATCCGTCCCATCATCTGCACAAATGCAAGAATCCTCAAGATTAGAGACAATAATAACGGCAGCATACAACAGACTACAGACCATTTCGTACTTCAGTATATCAAAAGACTGCGCCATCGCCCCTTTCAAGTACGGGAGCATGTAATCTTTTACCAATCGCCCAACAGTCAGCGGTTGTAACATATCCTTGGGAACTATGCCCTTCAACCCAATTAAGTTTTGAAGGAGCTGGCAAAAGAAAAAATAAGCCAGAGGCAAAATGCAAAAAACAACCTTGAAAGCGTGCCAAAAAACAACTTCACGACCAACTGCCGATATTCCTGATATACCAGCAGTATATTGGGTAGAATTTGCGGGATATCTCTTCGTCATCTCCGTTATCGTCTTGTCAGCGGATGCAACAAGAGTGTCGAGCAGTTTCTTTTAGTAAAAAGATGATTACATCAGACCATGCCAGTCACCACAAAGCGCTTACCTTGTATGCTACTGACTTCCTGTTTGAATACTCTTCCAGAGTGTATAACACCTGAATGCACCTCCGAACAGCGCTCGGTGAGAAAAAATCGACAAACGGCAGCAAGGCCTTCACATGAGCAAACACCGATTTCCTCACTACCAAACAGATCAATGCCGTTTCGGATGAATCTGCAGAGCTTTCGTCGTCGAATTCAACGGTCTCCGTGAGTATGGAGTGCCAGTCAGTTTCCTCCATTTTGTATGCCTGAGCAAAACAATTTTTTAATTCAGAAAACGGAAAAACAAGATTGTGCACTTGCGTTTTCCGCAAAGGGATCCCAATCAGTTATTTGAATTTTAACAAATGGGGCGATTGCTTGGTGCACTGTCAGTGCGGCGAAGGAACGCGAAAAATCGTTGCTATAAGTGCTTTTCCATTTGGAAAACACAGACAGTATTTGCCGAATGTCTTTGTATTCATCAGAAACATCTGACAAGAGCAGAGATTTTTTCACAGCTACATCGGCTGAAGGATAGGTTATTTATGCACAGACGATCAAATTTATCAGCTTACCCACTGTTTCATTGTAGGCTCTCAAAACGGAGCCTCCCGCATAGAAAGTCTTTTCCGAGAAGTCGCTGAAATCAGCTTCCCCAGAGATGGTTGCGCTACTTTCCACAACCCTTCCGAAACCATCGACTCCTCGCGCCTGAGAAGCGATTTCTTCCCACATAACTTCTCTAGAGCTCTCATGAACGCTTTTAACAGCAGATATGAACTCTTCAGCAACAGTTTCAAAAAGAGGAACTTTGGCATCTAACAGATCCGCCAAGCTAGCGCAGATGCTATTGAGCTCCTGGTAATACGCGTATCGTGCAGACACAGGTCCCTGCAGCTCTACCTCAAGTGTTTTGGCTTGCTGGAGACTTGATTCAGCCGCCTTTTCTGTTTGCAATTGCGCAGCAACGGCTGCATCATGCTCAGCTGTGAGTGACTTCAATGTCCCCGAGAGAGATTCCAATACTTCGGCTGCAGATTTGAGAGGTACCGACGTTGGCACTAACGGATTGTTGATCAACACAACGATTCTTCTGCTTTCCTGTACTTACTAGCAAATTCGTCGTATTCCTCTTCTTCATCGTCGTCACTGGTTTGTTTCCGTCGTCTTCGGCCAAAGATGGTTGCGTTTCGAACGCGGTCATCATGCCACTCTTGCAATTCTTCATCCTCGTCTTCTGCAATCGCTGCAGTGCCATCCTCGTCTTCTACATCGTTATTGTAAGTACTCCTGAGGGATCGCGTTAGAATAAGGGCCTATTCTTATAGAGCTTGCGAAAACAGAGGAGGGGCATACTTTAAATGCGCCTCAATAGCCTTTTTACGCTCTGCTCTCTCATCATCCTTCGTCTTTGCGCCAGAAAACATTATTCTTGGACCTTCATGGGCCTCAAAAGCTTCTTCGACTTCCACTTCTTCGTCCTCGGTCACTAGGCGCGATTCCATCTTTTGCTGGCGGCGATGCCGTAACGACGAGTCCCCACCGTCTTCGAGCGGAATGAATCCATCGTCTTCGCGCGGGGCATTGTCCTCGTCGCTGTCGTCGCCATCGTCATCATCTGCGCCTGTTCGCGACTGCCGCAGTCTCCGCGCGTCGCGAAGCTTTTTCATGGCGTATATCTCGGTCGCGTCCAGAATTCGCGTTTCGTTCGGCAGCGCAGATCCGGATGCCGGCGCCGCGACGGCCGTGGAAACTATTTGCGCACTGTCGCCTTCGTCCTCCCCATCGCCATCGCCGCCGGACCGCGCGCTTCCGCCATCCGCTGCGGCAAACTGTGACGGCAGAGCGCGCTGGCTTTGTACAAGCTTGCGCAGGTTCTCCGCCGAGTACGGGTTGTCGTCGTCCCCGTGCTGCCCACTGGCGTCGCCGTCGCTGTTGCCGTCGCCACGCCGGCGCGCTGCGGCCTCCGCGCGCTCGTCCGTGCGCATCGCCTTGCTGCGAGCAGCCTTTTTGCCCTTCGCCGGCGGCGCCCAGGTGGTCGCGTCCTCCAGCGCAAGCTCCTCGCCGAATGACATAACTGCTGTCGCAACCGCTGCACTCGCACGCATGCCGCCACTAGCGCTGTTGCTGGTACCGCTGATGGTGCTGCCGGGGGCTGCGACGCTTGCAGCAAGCTTTGCCGGTCGCAGCAACTTGGGATCCCGTTGCGGACCGGCCGCAGAGTGCGCAGAATCGTTGTCCCCGCCATCTTCCTCGTCGGAAAGGTTGGTGTCTCGCGTGCGCAGACGCGGACGCGTGGTGCCGGCGCCTGCAGCGACGCCGCCTTGGGCTTTCTTCTTGCGAGCAACAAACATTCGAGTTTTATTTTGCAAGCACACGCACAGATTCAGGTTCACGGCGTCTGCAGGAACGAGAGAGGAAGAGAGAGAGCATAAACACGCGTCAGTATACCAACATGCATCGGCAGGCTACGGAGAAGAAACTTACCAGTCTCTTGGGGTCACGCGGGAACAGGCTTGTTCTGCGGATGTTGCCGAGCTTCAGATACAGCATGACCACACGCTCCAGTCCCACCCCGCCACCTGCATGTGGCGGAGCTCCAAATTTGAATGCATCCAAGTACGCCTGTATCGTCGAAATATCGACCTCGTGCTCCCGCGCACGTTGCTCCAGAAGAACCGCATCATGAACACGCTGTGCCCCAGACATGATTTCCTCCCCACGCATGAAGAAGTCATATGAGTTGGAGTACCCTGGCTTCAGCGGATCTGGCATTGTGTAGAACGGCCTAACCGCCAGCGGGAACTTGTCGAGGATGTAAAAGTCCGTCTTGTACTGCTCTCGCACCAGCTGCCCCAGCTTAACCTCTTGTGGTGTACTGCGCAAGAATGATCGATTAACTACAACAAATATGCATCAAAAAAACAAACGTCAGATCGTCATAGTCGCCAATTTCAACACCAGCTTCTCTCAACATTCGAATACCGTCCTTGTACTCCAGACGCAGTGTTTTGGGGAGATAAGTAAAGTCTTCAAATGGAAACTGCCTCTTCACACAAGCAATTTCCGATGGGAATCGCGCCTCCAATCCTTTGAAAATGTGCACAAACAATTCTCCGAGAATGTCAACGACTTCGTGGTAATGCTCTTCAAACGCCATTTCCATATCAAGGCCAACAAATTCGGTCATATGGCGATGAGTGAAGGAGTTTTCTGCACGAAAAACAGGACCAATTTCATATACGCGTTCCATGTCCGCGCATATAGCCATTTGCTTATACAGCTGCGGGGATTGAGCCAGATACGCGTTTCCTGGCCAAGCATTAACATTAACTGAATGAAAAAGACCGAAAGCAAAAACTTACTGTTGAAATACTGTAATCTGAAAACATTCGAGCCACCCTCACTTGCAGCATCAATCATTTTCGGTGTATGAATTTCGATAAAACCTTTGTCATTCAGAAATTCTCTGAACAGTTGGCAAACGCCGGATTGCATACGGAAGATGGCTTGGCTTGTAACAGTCTGCATCCCTCAACAAGTAAGAAAAACAAAGGCCACCACGCAGAACGCACCCTGAGATCAATGACACGGTTGTCCAAACGAGTATCCATGAGAACTTTAACCAAGGTTGGGTCTTTTTCAAATTCTTCCTTTGGTCGAGTAGCGTCATCCAACGAAAACGGCAAACGCTCCATCGTTTTGCTAACAACGTGGATTGATCGAACCTTGATTTCAACTAGTGATACTGTGCAACTCTTGACAGGCTCCTTCGGTTTGGTCACCACACCTTCGACTAATACAAGAGACTCCGTAGGGATACTGTTTCACATAGAATTGTTAATTTTTGGCAGGAAAAGGTGACAAGAAAACTAACTCAATGCAGAATCGCAACATAGGTTTGCTGACATGAGTAGCGTCCTGCGCAACAACAGCTTGCACAGTCGAATGCTGTTGACGCAACATGAGAAAACACAGCTTTGCTCCGGTAGGCATGCTTTTCTGCACTCTGGCACTAATCAGAACGGATTGGTCCACCATCGCCTCAGAAAGAGCCTCGATTTTCGTGCGAATGCGGCCTGACCGGGTCTGCGACTGGTTTAATGGAAGTTCGCCGTACTTGCCAGCGGAAAAGTCGTCGACATTGGCATCGCGGGCGGCTTTCTCGGCGGCCTGGTTACAATTAAGATTGCGCGCTTTTGTGCCGGACCAAAACTATAAAAAAAAAAAAAAAGAAAACACCAAACCAATCGCTCAGCTGTTTCCCGCTTTTTGCGCTCTTTTTCCTCCTTCTCAAGCTTCTTTTTGAGCGCTTTTGCCGAAAGCGGTTTGCCGTCCTCGCCGAGCACTTGAGCGTTTTCGGCCACGGCAGCGGTAGCGGTAGTTTCCTCCATCGGTGCTGCTGCTGGGAACAGTCAGTCAAGTTCTGTCGACGGTATCCATAATTGGCAGCATGGGGTGCGGGGGCTAGGGATCAAGCAACAGGTCCACACCGTCAGCTGCGTCAGTTGGCGCCCACCGGAAGCGATCCCACACGAACTCGGTTTTCTTCTCGCTGCTGCTGTTGTTGCTATTCGCGACGGACCTTGTTTGATAGGCAAACATCATCGGCAGTCCGAGGCCAAAGGGGGAAGGGAAGGGGAACCGGGCAGTCATCGCAATCCCACTCACATTAGCTTCGTGTTTTCCTTCTGCTTTGGGATTTGGACTTTGGTTTTATTTGGGCGGATTCGCGTGACATCAGAGCGCAAGTGCTCACCCACGCAACGCCACCGCCCGCGCGCTCAGGCTCCGGTGCGACGGCTGTGGCCGCGCTGTTCCGGTCGGTCTCAGCATGCGTTGCCTGGACTCTGTGATGCCATCGCTGGGGATCCAGTCCCCGAACTAATCGCCGGCTTCCGTCCTGTTTGATCACAAGCTCTTGACCTTGTGGTGCGGAAAGCACGGGCGGCGTGCGCGTTGGCATTTCACCCAGAACCAAGACATAAATAAAACATCAACATTCGCTAGCGCGCAGTCCGCCGCCTGATCGATGGACAAGAAGGCAGTCGCTCGGGCTTCAAAACAAATAGCAAAAGAAACGACTTGAATGCTCCCTCAGACACTGGTATCACGGCAAAATTCTGGCAGCCTTTTTCAACGTTTTTAACTTTTGCACGCTGATAAACTGGCGCCAAACACCGGCATCGACTGCCGACCCTTGCGCTGATTAGCACAGACCACTCTGGCCCCGTATCTTTCCGTTTTCCATTCCGAGGCACGACCGTGGACGACATTGGTAAAAGCCCTTTTATGCTTCCAAATTTTGCCATTGAATTGACTGATTCATTGGGAATAAAATCTTTTTGTGAGCTCCATCAACCTCATTGGGTTCCACGTTGACTTTGACGTATCGCTCACGGTCAGCGACCTTAATAAAGCTATTCAAACAGTGAGGGAATCGCAATGGGCCGGTCACAGGCTAACTCAACCAATTGAGGAAGTTCCCCAGCTTAACGGCCCACGGCAATGACCCCGAAGACAGAGACGATAATGTGATTCTATTCCGAACTGCGCTAGGAACTTGTCAGGGGAAAGATTATGGAAACCTGTGTTATTCCTCGTTATCCATCCTCACTAACCACAATAAACAGGTCATGAAAGTATATCATGTGCTGGTCCCAATAAGACAAGTGCGTGATTCACCTTACTTTCTGACGCTTCATGTGAAGGATGAATAGGGGCAAGTGGATTTGTCATGACAGGAAATCCTGGTATTGCGGTATATTCCTATTCTACATGATGCAGAGGTTGAGGAAAGATTCGAAAAAGACTGTTGTACTCCATCGCGTGAAAGATGGTCGAAAGATATTTGTGTTCAGTGATCAAGGTTGCTTCACCATATCGGCTTGGTATCTCACGGACACCAGTGTTCGCCAGAAAGCGACACATAAAGAGTTTCAAAATTCACGAAAACATCCGCTCTACTGTATCTTCCTGTGTGGACTCTGAATGAGTTGCACTTGGCTAGTCCATTGTATAATTCATTGGCAAAGGAGGTCGAAAATCGGTTTCGGTTGATTGGTGGGAATCCACGCTATGTTTTTGAGAAATTTGGACGGTTGGACGAAACCAGACGTTCCGCTTTGGGAAGGCTGAGCATTGAGAACATCAATTTTGTTTGCAGATGGAAGATTGCAGAAGCAGGACGACTTCAGTCATCTAATTATTAATTGTTTTCATCGTAATATTTCGACCAGAGTATGCGGCGGAACAGGCACCCGAAATCTTCCCATGATCGGGAGCAAAGCAGATTGCAAACATTCCTTTTTGTCTCCGAAAATGAAAAATTGCTCACAACACTTGCTTCAAGCATTTGAACACAGTCAACTTGCAAAAGATGGCGATTTCCGTTTAGATCGCTTGACAACAGTAAAATCGGTGCTTCCAGCATGTCGGAAGCTTCCATTCAAATATTCAGGCTTGCATTGACAATGACGTGCTGTATACTGCAGCCAGAAAGAATCATCTTTGTATTGATTCGTTGATTCCTGGTTTTGTTTTTGTTTCAAATGACTGTATCCAGGAGTCATGGCGTAAAATGACAGAGGTGAAAAATCTTGTTGACAATAAAATGCAATTGTTCGCCCGTTTTTTTGCTGGAGATCCAAAACAAAACCTGCTACCAAGTAACTGGTTGGAAGGTTGCCAAAAAGATTGACAATTTTTTATGATTTGCAACAGTTCGCGATTTGACCTTCAGTAAGTTGAATTTTTTTGAATCACAAGATTTATCCTGCACAAATAAAGGTCAAGTCAAAACAAAACTGCATGAGGCGTAGGAACAGGGTTAGAAACCAAAAAAGTTGCGTGGGAAGCTCACTTTCGATGGGCACGACGAAGCAGTCGGCGACGTACTGCGAGCGGACGTACAGGTGGCACTTGTCGGAGGGATTCACATGCTTCAGATGGTCGAAGCTGCAGTCGGTGAGTGAGGTGTTGACAAGGCGGTTGTAGGTGAAGGGATGCTAGAGCGAGGCCGAGGCGAACACGTCCCAAAAACACGCACGCAGACACAAACATCGCTGGAGGATGTGTACCTTCTTGGTACTTTTCAATTGGTTCAAGTCAATATGAATTTAGCACAGAGTGTATAGTACAATATTTGTCGGTCGTCTCAGAGTGCTTTGGCTTTGGAACGCAGTTAGATTCTAAATTAGATTTCTTTCTCAAAGTTTTCTTAGGCACTGTGCTGTTGCAACAATGTGAGAAATATTTATACAGTGCAAGCTTTGATTGTCACTTTGGGTTCTCAATGGGATAAGCTCAACTAAAATTCAATAGCTATAGGAACATAAGAGGAAGAAAAGCTCAGTTTTCAAAGTTTTTGACCGCGACGTCGTTCACACAATGCGGACATGCTCACAACTCTTCGGCTTCTTTTCAGAAACCGACTTGATGGCTTTTTCGAAAGGATATTGAAACCTAATAAAAGCTGCAAGGTTTTGCAAGACTTTTAAGCAACCACAAGAAAGCTGATGCGCGGTTGTTTGTCGTTCGTGGAAAGAACAGGATTCATGCGATGATGCGACTGAGCTGAAAATTCTGCGATACATTCAACAGATGCAGTCAGGCAACCAATGCTTGTTGCTGGCGTGTTGAATCTCGCGTTGTGGCTGCTGTTCGACTCAATACGCATGTCTTCAAAGTTAGCAATTCCTTCGTAGCCCTTTTCCCTCCAAAAAAAACCGTAATTTTGTGCACTCATTTTTTGAAAATCGGCAGTCCTGTGGAATACAAGTTATTGCGTACAACAGAAAGGAGTCTCCGCAATCAGCCGCAGGATATGTATGCCTGCGGCATCTTCGCGTTCCTTAGACTGCAGGTGGGTAACAGACGTAAGGCAGCCTGGAGAGACAGATAAGGATCATCGTCGATGAGATAAAAGCCAGACGCAAAGCAGAAGTGCGATGCACTCCGCATGATGGGCGGGCGGTTCGGTGCAAGTTGTTGGCAAACAAGCGTCGAAAGGAGATAACGATGAAAGGGATCCTCCGCCGCTTCAAACAGGCTGCACCGACGAGACCGACGGCACCGCTGTCCACAGTTGCGTTCCGCTCCCTCCTGCC
>JADHYT010000197.1:0-43622 GCA_027604725.1 Entophlyctis luteolus
AAAACTGACCACTGCCTGTTTTATAAGAAGTCATCAGATCTGAAATCTTTTATTTTGATTTATGTTGATGATCTTTTGATCATGGCATTAACTCAAGGTGAAGTTGATGAGATGAAAGACCAGTTAAAGAAAAGTTTTGAAATCAAAGAAATGGGACAAGCTCATCATATTCTTGGCATGACAATCATGAGGAATGACACTGGGATATACCTAGGCCAACCCCATTATGCCAAAGAAATCCTGGCAAAACTAGGCATGTCAGACTGCAAAGCTAAGCCTGCACCTATGGTTGTTGGCTGGCAGCATGATGACAATAGCCCAAGGTTGTCCCAAGAATTCAGTTGTCATGAATCCTTGGTAGTTTACTGGGTCAAGCTGCAAGATCAACTGCTTCTGAATATATGAAATTTTCCTTTTCAATTCTGATGTTGCAAAATACCATGAATTATTTATCAATGAACTGAGATATGTCATAACAGCTCAGAATTTTTAAGCTTAAACAAGTTGGGTTGGTTTGATAACATAAAAAAAAGGAAACTCCAATATGTCTTGTATACTGTACTTCTGGCCATAGAAGGCTTCTGGGTTGTTTTGGACGTCGCCTTGAGGCTTTGGAGGGGCGGCCAGCGACAGAGCCCTTCAAAAAACTTGGTCGCTTTTGCCGCCCGGATGCCGGCTTTCTCGCCTGCTCGACCCAAAGCCACGCCAGTTGAACAAAGCACGCAGACGCCTGCCACGCCGTTGCTTTTCTCTGCATCTGCATCAGCAGCTCTGAACAAAGACCCTCTCGATTTTACAAATCATCTAGTCGCCTCTGGCGCACATACTGCGACGCCCCTACCTTCAGCTTCCACGACCATCAACGTCGAATCCTTCTCTTTGTCACCGATGAACGTTAAACCTGCGTCAGACAACATGTCAGACATTGAAGTTGCTATTGCAAATATTGGGATGTCTGTCGTTTCCCAAAACGACGACGGCGCAAGCGCTGTTTGGAACATCATGCAATTTTTACTCGCTCTGCATTTGCTTCCGCTCGGATATTGGCTGTACACACTGTGGCGCAGGCGTGGCGTGAAGGACATAGAGTACGTTTTCCGGAGCATGTCTTATTTTATTAAGTTTCTTATTACTGTGAACGCTAGATTGATGCGAAAGTCGGACTTCCGAAATCTGCGGCAACTTCGGCGCCTAGTAAACGGACGATCTCTTTGATCTAACGTTTATAACTCTAGCAATAAATTCAACGAAATCACGAGCCCTTCGTGACTGTATTTGCAAATCTACTTTTAACATTCCTCCATCCACATGGGAAGCAAGAAGGCAGTGCCGTCCCCGACCCTCCTTCCGCTGTCGAACAATGGTGGTTCAAACCCTTCTCGAGGCTTCCAAGGGTGGCTGAATTTGTTCTGGGAATGGTGAGGTGAAAGAGACTGGACTGGACATTTTCCAGAAGCCATTCGGCTGCTGGATGGGCAATTCTTCGAAGGAGACGCGTCCTGCAGCTCCCCTCCAACATTTGTTTGCTGTGTAGCAGATTTGTGCGGTATTCTGCGCCGCCGGAACGACCACCACAGCAAGCAAACAACGGCGAGGACAAGCGCAACCGACACCAGTGTTCCGGCTAGAATAATCTCGTAATGCCCATCTGAACTCGCAAAAAAAGTTATTTGCGAGATAAGAAGGACAACAAAGACCAGCGGAGCTGTACTTGTGGATCCCGCGTCCCCACTGCTCGGAAGACTCGAATTCAGTGTGTCATGGCTTATTATGGCGATAGTTTGGACGCGAGATATGGTTACAGGCCAAGGCGTTTGCCTCGTCGTCGAAGCCGGCAATTGAGAGTCGCTAGCGCTAGATTGGTTATTCTCCTCTGATTCCATTTCCGGAGTCACGAAGAATCGTTTTTGAAAATAAAAGTTGACAATCTTATGCCGGCAATGACCGACGATAACCAGATAGCAACACTGACCGTGATGATCATCTGGGTCCTTATGTGGTTGGCGTCGACAGGATTATTTGCGCTTCGACATTCCAGCAACAAGGCTTTGTCCAACCAATCGTTGACCCTGTCCGTCGCTCAATCTATAGCAGCTTTAGTCTCAACAATATGGATTGGCCTTCAAGCATCATCTGAAGTGCCATGTGCTGTACAATGTTTGTTTTTTAGTTATCCTTTTTTTATTTTTTTTTTCCTCTGTTTGTTAAAGCCCATAAACGATACAGTCTGTCTCACCCACATTTCTATGATTTACTGGGCGATTTGCGTACTTTTGCGTGGCGTATATTTCAAAGCGAAATATCATTTTATTGAACTGCAAATATACGGTCGATCGCGGGAGAAAACAAGCGATAGTAGTACTTTAAAATTTGTTGTGACAGACGAGTTTGGATTTCCTATAGCGACGCCGATGGTGGAAAAGAGGCTTCCTGGCGATACAAACACAATCGAATCGAACGATGGGAAACGTGAAAGCGTTCAGTCGACGAACAACGTGATTTCTCTCATTTGCAAAGTCAGCGACGAACTTTTGAAGAAGCACGTCACGGAGGCAACTTCCGAGAAGTTCATTTTGGGGAGAATAGAACGCCTGCATTGGCTTGCCCTTGCTATGGCTGTCACTGTCACTGTCGTTTCGGAGGTGAAGATTCACTTCCATTTGTCCCTTCGATTTCTTTATTGATTGAGCTTTTCAGATCATAGCAAAAACTCATCGGATCGAACCGGAAGTTGATATAGACTCTTGCATGTTTGACTACGATTACTCTTTATTATGCGCATTGCTTTTGGTGTGCAAAATTTCGTTCGTTGCTGTCTGCGCGCACTAATCCTTTCCACAGGTTTTTAGCTGCTTAGCGTCAGTCTCATTAATAATTGTTGCAAATACAAACACGCGAAAATTTATTGTGTGGGACTTGGGGGTTTGTTTAAGCGTCGGATCCGTTAGCGGTAAGATCCACTTGCCAGACGTAGTCCTGACGATAAACAGCCTTATTGTGCACAATTTTCATGTCTCGACCTCGGGAATTCGGATTGTCGGCCGACATCTGGTGAAAATACGTTCGGTGGAAAAAAAATTGACTTAACACCAGTCTAATCTGTGTCACAATTATCGGACACGCGACTACAATAGTTACACCTTTAATTATCTCGTATGTGAATGACGTGATACAACAACGCCGAATGTCCGTCAACTTAGTGTCATTTGGGGAGGTGTTGGAAACCGAAGCGCTATTTGAATCCTTCAAGCAAGTTGCACTACAGAGTAAGTCCACAATCTTCTGGAAATAGCCATCAATACGAGTTTCAGATATGGCAGTGGAAGAATGCTTGTTTTGGGAAGCTTATAAAGTTTGAAGCAGGATTAATTCATCATTGAAGCTGATCGACTTTCCCAGGATCTCGAAGCACTCGCAGAACGTAGTGATCGTCAACGTCGAAGTACAAGTCATGCCCGATTTTCGGTGCCACTCCAGAATGTACCCCATCGCCCAACGCAATTGAAGCGGAAAGCGTCGAGCTTGTACACGAAACGAATCTCGCAGATGGCCAATACGCCAAGCAGCGGCAGTGGTAGTGTCAGATGTAGTGTTGTTTCTCAAAACGAGGCACAGCCAAGCCTTCCCAGGGACTCCAGCAAGAATCATACTGAAGTCACCGGCGCCAGCCAGTTGGATGGCGCCTGTGCACCACCAGTCACGATTCGATCAAACTTCCCGAACGCTAATAAACACGCTCTGCAGTCTGATTTAGACGTTATAAATTCATCGTTGGTTAAGAGATTCAATCGAATCTACTTGCGTTTTGTGGCAAGCAATGCTGAGTATCAAGTGAATATCAGCGGAGCTAGTAAAGAGATTCTTGATAAAATGTATGCGTGTGGAAGATGGAAAATGAACGCATTCGAAGAAGCAAAACAAGAAGTCGTCACCAGCATGGTGAAGTAATTCTTTTCGAGCTCTGTTTCGAACTGATGTTTGATGCAGTACATGAATATTTATCCGCAATGGGCAGCTAGTAGAAAATACCCTTAAAACTGTCTAGATCTGAGACCCTGAGCGGAATTCGATCGTGTTCTGCTATTTGTTGAAAAGTTCGGGACATATCGGAGGGGCAAAGATGAGGAGTTTGTCCAATTTATGCAAATGCTTAGCTTTTGACTCGAGTCGTCTGACAAAAGAGTTGGCGAAGTTGATGTTTGAAATTTCGCACAAAACTCGACCGACAATTTTTCCTCTATGAGCGACGATCACGTGCCCCTAATATCAGCCTCCGCAATATGGGTCCTTTTGTGGTCGTCTTCTCTCTTCGTTTTTGCTGTCCGACATTCCAAACACAAGTATCTTTCAGTTCAATCATTCCGACTGGTCCTCAGCCAGTCCTTTGCAACTTTGGGCTCTATCGCCTGGGTTATACTGCCTGCCATAAATATCGAAAGGCCATGCGTGGTAAAATGTTTGTAAATCTGAAGAGTGGCCTTTTCGCCTAGATTTCTTTTATTACAGTTACTCTTACGCACGTTTTCCTCCTCTATTGGTACTTTTGTGTATTACTGCGATGCTTTCATGTCGAGGCTAGATACTATTTTATGCAGCTACAGCTTTATGGGACTTCCAAGACGCTACTAGACAAAACCAAGTTTACGGTTGCCACAGATAAAGTTGAGTTGGTTGAAGCGACAAAACAAAACTCTGCTCCCAAAAAAATACTTCAAAGCCGCCTCCTATCTTGCGACTTGATAGATCGGATTTCTGATGGATTTTATGGATTAATGGAACATTCTGTGAAAAAGCGAGTTTCTGAAAAGCTAGTGATGGAACACATAGAAAGATTTCATTGGCTCGCTCTCGCAACGTGTATACTTATTATGATCCCAATTGAGGTTTGTTTGAGAAATCAGTGGCGCCTTTGAAACTGAGTCCAGCGCAGTATACTTCGAAAACACACAAAATCTCCCCATTAGATTTAGAACCTTGCCTGTTTGATGCAGATTATTCGGTATTCTGCGCGATTCTTTTGGTTTGAATCCTTTCCATGTTATAACTAACAATATTATCAGACTAGTGGGGCCATCGGACTTTTGGCCGTGGTGTTTATCAGAAGACTGAACAGCCAAAACTTTATTGTCTGGGACCTCACTCTTAGTTTGATACTTGGTGCTTCTGCAGGTTGGCAGGACTCGTCATATCAATTTTCTAAGAATCCTACACAATAAGCAATAATTAGCACCATCTCAGCCGCTTCCAACTGTCTGGACAGTGGAACTGTTCATGCTTGGTACGATGTGTATCTATATCTTCTCTTTTAACCTTGATCAGCCTGATCGTTGTGACAAATGTTGGCCATGTTACATCGGTTGTGATTCCAGTCCTGGTATCGTTCGAACATGATGCGCTTCAGAAGAAAAAATATGGCATAAAGACTCAGTCATTCATGGCCGTTCTTGAGTCCGACGTGCTGTTTGAATCCTTAAAACAAAAGGCCATTCAAAGTATGCTTTTGATTCACTCTTTTCGGATGTCAAAGTGCTCTTTTCCTTACCAGATTCGACTGTTGAGGAATGTATATTTTGGGAAGCTTGTATGGTAGGAAGTGCAGTGGAATTATTGCTCCCGAATAGCCCACGATGAATTTAGGATTTGGAACGAGAACTGAAGCGACCACGTTATCACAAGAATGCTCTTCAAGTCTCGGACGTTATTTTGAGCAACGACGAGCATAGCAAGGTCCCAGCCAAGCATGCAAAGCAGATTTCCCAACGTGCACCCACAGAACGAAAAGAAAAAGCAAGCGGGTCTGCAACTCCTTGCTTGGCCCACATCGAACGAAGCAAAAATTACACAAGCACTGGCTCCCTTAGCTCTATGTTTGGAAGTGAAAGCGCTCCAAGATCCATGCTGTCCATTGCCCGCTTTTCAGCAGCATCGGCTCCTGCCTTCGACTGGGACGCCGAAGTAACAGCGCCGTCACTGGTGGAAAAGTTCAACCTGGTGTATTTGCGATTTATCTCTGAAGATGCGGAACTTCAGGTGAACATAAGCGGTGTTTGCAGGTGCGAGTTAGAGAAAATGTATTCCAGCGGCAAGTGGAGGTATAATGCATTCAATGAAGCAAAGAAAGAAGTGGCTACTAACCTGGTGAGATTCGCAAACTCTTTTGGTTTACTTTTGTGGTTATATTTACTGGCGTTTGCAGTATTTGAATGTTTTTTCTCGTTGAAAGTTTGCGATCGAGCAAGCGTATTTTCCATTAAATGTTTGAATGAACGTATAAAATCTTATCAGATAAATGTTTCATCACCTCTTACCCATGTAACGCAGCGTTGTGTTCCGTTCGCAGTGAAATATATTTCCGTGGTATTAACACTTAGTCATTCACCTGTAAGTTATATAAGTTGAAAATGGTGAAGACTGCATTCTGTCATTCCTGGTGATGAGATACCGCTTTGCTGAATTGCAGCAAAGGTTAGTTCTCGAAACCCGTACCCTTTAAAGCTGTCTTTTGAAAAGTTAAGGAATTGAAGGTGTGTAAAGTCTTGCTAGGGTCGCGTGGTGTTTCTAACAACAATCTTGCTGTCTAGCAAGTGCCCCTTGGAATAAGGGTAGACATGCAATATCCACCAGGATTTGTTGGCAAGAACATCGGATGGCAACACGATTAGGAATGAGTTTTTTAAGAAATCGAGGATCGATCCGAGGTTTGAGAGAATCTTTAGTCCAGAATCCAAAGATGCCAATATTTCTATTATGTTTTGATATCGTACAACTGCATCGCCCCAACTCTCGGAATCAAACGCCCTTTACGGCCTCCTTCCTCAATGAGTGAGGCGAAATTATCATTTAGAAAATCCTTATTATTACCGCTTGCAGTCCAAAGAATACTAATCCGACTGGGGATACTGGGGCAACTATCGTGAGCTTCCGAGGCAAATGCAACGATATTTAGGCCTCTATTATTGACATACAGGCTGCTGTTCTGGAACTTTGGGTAGGAAATGACATGATCCCAGTCACCGCGCGAAGCTGCTCTCACGGTCTGAAGTTGCTGCATCGGCACCGCAAGATTTGCAAGACCGCCGTCTGTTGTAAAAGCGTCCGGGTCTGCAGCATAAGCGGCGTCTCAAACTTTTCAAAGTGAGCGATTCACCAGCCGACTACTCGAGTTCCAGTTTGCAAACACAGTGTCTTCCTCTCACTGAGTATCTATGACAAGATACAATGGGAGATTGTGGCAATTTCTGCATCTCCAAACGAAATTTTTCTTCCGATAATATTTTCTTCAAAAATGCCGCTGCAGGTGATTGTTATCGGAGCCGGCCCGGTCGGAGCTTCAACTGCCTACGGATTGCGCAAGCGTGGCTTCGATGTGACTATTTACGATCGTACAAGCTATGAAGCAGCTGTAGAAGAGGCCGAACGCACCGGGATGCCAGTCGAAGTTGCCTTTGGGGAGGTGCAAGGCGGGACTATTTCCCTATACACGAATGGTCTCAACGCTCTTCGCAACCTGGGACTTTTTGATGCTGTCAACAGCTGTCCGCATATCAACGTGAAGCATTTTTCATTCCACAAGATAGACGGCTCTGACCCGATTACTCACTATGCGACATCGACGACCAAAGGCCACGAGCATAAGCAGTTCCTGCGCAGCAATATGCATGTACCGATCATGCGGGAATGCATGGCAGCGGGTATCAAGATCGTATTGGGCAAGAAGGTCGTCAGCGTTGATCAAGACGACCAAGGAGTGACAGCCCACTTCGAGGATGGCACCACTGCGCGAGCGGATGTACTTATCGGCGCTGACGGTGTGCACTCGCGCACTCGTTCGTCCATTTTCCCCAACGCCCCGCGCCCCAAGCCCTGGACCATTGGATATATTGGTGTGTTCCACCGACTTCAAGATATCCAGGGCGAAGTGACGGAGCTGGACGGCGACATGTTGCTGTACGTGGATGCATTGAAGGGGAATATTGCATTCTGCGGCAATGCTTCTGATAAGGTTGGCGGGTTCTTCATTGTGGAGGCGCCACGAGAAAACATCAAGTCCGACGATGAATCCTACACTTCGTCGGAGAAGGAGTCCTGGCGTCCTTACACGGACCTACCCAAGGAATCCAAGCGTCTTGCGGTCGTGGTTGAGCAGTGGGGTGTTCCCAACAGTGTCGTGAGTTGCGTTCGTCACGCTTATCGGATCAGTCCGGTAACTATCTACGACTTGCCAAATCTTCCGACCTTCCACAGTAAGCGAGTCATCTTGCTTGGCGACGCTGCACATGGTACGATTCCGACTGTCGGTCAAGGCTTGTGCACCGGTCTCGAAGACGCTGCAGCGCTGTATGACCTGTTTGGCATGTTCCCTGCTGAGCAATACGAAACAGTCTTTGAGCTGTTCGACAAGATACGTTTAGACAGAATTGCCGATGTGTACGCAAACGCTCGAGGAACTGCCTCAAGGATGGTGGCGAGCAGTCCGGCGATGGCGAGATTTGGACGGTTCGTAATGCGCTCAGTGTTTGGCATTTTGAGATTCTTAGAGAAAGGAGATAGTCTAGTGTTGTATGACTACAGGAAAGAGCTTAAGAAAGTTGTGGATGAGTACAAGGCAAAGCACAAGTAGACTCTATAGTGTTGCGTGAATAAAAAATTGATGTTATTGGTTCCAGGGTAAACACGATGAAACACCAGATAGATGTCATAAATACCAAGGAATATGCGGATAAGAATGTATAACTCGCAAAATCCGCCTTGAACGAGTTTCCAGACTGGCCGTGGAATACGACACAAAAAAAAAGCAACGAATTATCGGACCCTAGCAACCTCTGCTTTGAGTTACGAATGCGAAAAAAGTGTTATACCGTGTCCGACTGGAGAAATAAGATGTGTCCCCATGATAATTCATCAGAAATTTAATATTCACGGCCAGACACACGTACTATGTTTTGACCTTACATAGTGACTAGCTGGAGAAGTGAGACAGAAGCATACTGGGAGGATGATATTTTAAACGAATCATTTCTCGGCGTAGCGTCAATGGCAGACAAAATAGAAGCAGGAACGGTGTGAGTGTTGGGTCGGTTGCCGCGGAATACAAACTTACGAGACTATGAGATGAGCATCTCAAGCGTCAAGTAGAAATTTGCGCTTCAATGTACAGGAGGATACGATAAATTTAATTGGATGCCATCCCCATCCCGGTCGCTACCGCTGCTTCTGTCGCTGCTGGGGTCCGCCGCCGCCAAGGATCTACTGAGCAAGATATGTGGCCACTGGGCCGACGGTATGACGTCGGTCGCTGCTGCCTGCAGCTACACTTACCAGGTCGCAGAGGTTGTTACATGCGGCCAAGTCGCCACAGCAAACTCCATGGTGCGTAATTTTCATGCATGCCTGCGTCCTTATTTTGAGCACCTCCAATCTGCAGTCCTTAAAGGCTTTTATCGACTTGAATGCCAAAGTGCCCGGCTTCAATTGCTCTGCAGATTCTAGCACACTCAGCCCGCCCATCGTCGTGTGCGTATCCAGCTCTGTATACCAAGATGACTCCGGCAACGCCTACAATGGTACCACGGGCAAGTCCATACCGCTTCCTGCGGCGGGCTCCTCCAACACTCCGTCGTACACAAAGTGAGCTTTTTTGTCAAATTGGACATCACGTGACTGTAGCATCAGGGTCACAACGACAACACTCAAATTCGCTGCGTCCGCCACATCTGGCGCTTCTGCGTCTGCTTCCGCGGTGGATATCACATCTGTCGCTGCGACAACTGACGGAACACCCCCCGATCCGGCAGTGTCCGCCTCTGCCGCTGCTGCCGCCGCTTCTGCTGCGGCAGCGGCAGCGGCTGCATCTGCCGAAGCAGCCGCCGAGGCTTCTGCTTCCGCTGAGGCTGAGGCAGCTCTTACTGCCGCCGAAACTCCTTGCAATCAAATAGACGGTACTCTGGTTCCTTGCAGAGCCTATGCCGCCACTGATTCGCCACCGGATTATTCTGGAAGCGACATCGAAACTCAATGTTTGGCCCTGACGCAGTATGCGCGTCAGCACTACAACTATGGAACAAATTATTTAAACTGGGATCCTGTGCTTGCTGCTTATGCCCAGTACTCGGCCAATTACGCTGCATACTACAATTGTGGGGAATGCCATACATACTCGGGAAGTGGATATTCGTGGGGCCAAAACCTGTTTTTGGGCGAATACGACTGTCAGTCAGCTTATTTCGGTTGGGTAACAAACGAAGCTGCCGGAGATGACGCGTCTAACCCTGATGAAGGACATTTTCAAAACATTGGTGAGATTTTTTTGGATTCCATGCTTTGACTTAATCCTGAGCAGTTGGATTTGCCGTTCCGTATGTGACCGTTGGCTGCGCCAGTGCATCTCAAAATGGCAACACTGCCGTTGTCTGCAACTATGGATTGGTTGTTTTGGATCCCTCCACAAGTGTTCCGACCTTCTGATTTTTCCCCTTCATTTCCGGTTGTTTTTTCAGTTAAATGTCCGACTGTGCTAGAGTGCGCTTTTATCCATACGCTTTTTTAAGGAATCTGTGGAGAAGGCTGACGTGGTGTTGTTTGATTTTGCCTTTTAACGATTCAATACCGAATAGAAAAGTAAAGCAGGGAACCTGGTCAATAATCAGATCCGTGTGACTGATGCTGAGATGCGGTCGGGCTGTGTTTTTATTAGCATGCCGTCGACAATGTCGTCAAAGCGATTCTCATTAGCATGTGGGCCACGATCACCCATGTCGACCTTGGCACGCTCGTGCGTGGATCTGTCAAACTGCGGTGGCCGAACTCAAGTTTCCTAGATCCGTCCTCATCAAGGTTA
The DNA here is from genome assembly GCA_027604725.1 of Entophlyctis luteolus. Lineage (NCBI taxonomy): Eukaryota > Fungi > Chytridiomycota > Chytridiomycetes > Chytridiales > Chytriomycetaceae > Entophlyctis > Entophlyctis luteolus. Next base: position 10,838 of record JADHYT010000197.1, read on the forward strand.
TCTGTGAAGCGCCGCTCTCCATCCCAATAGAAGACTTCGCAAGTTCATATCACAACCTGTCCGTCACAGACATTGGTCATTGCGTTTCATCCTCATGAAATGATAGATCCCCAATTGCTGTGCTTGCAACATTATTTTTTAGAAATAAGTCTCACAGTATGAAAGGTTTTTGCGATCAATGACAAAATCAAGGGTGGCTTTTCCAGCGCAACCGGTAAAAGGAACACACATACTTCAAGCATAGCTTTTATTATGAACGGCAATTACTAAAAACAGGGAACAGCATCAATGCAAAGTGCAAACAAAAACAAATTTTCAGAGCGCAGCAACAGGCATTTTCTTTGCACGCATCCGTCGTCGCACAACCGCCTTGCGAAACGGAAACGCGGCGGGGCGGTCGTACCCGCGCTGTTTCTTATATAGGCCGCAAGCGTTGCACACGGTGCGCCCATCCGCGTCCTTGCGCCATGCCGACGTCTCCGTCGTGCCGCAGTTTGCGCAATGCGCGCTGGCGTTGGCCCCGCGTGCAATCGGGGGCGGTGACGACACCATAGCCGGCAGCCCTTCGTTCTGGCTGTGGTGGTGGCCATAAACTGGCTCTTGCTGATACAATGGGAACGGTGCGGCCGGTTGGTCAACAAACGGCCTGATGACTGATGCTGTGCATGCGGTGGTTGACGTAGACATCTGTGGCTCTGGTGGTGTCAATGCATAGCTGGTCGACAAGTTGGAAGCAAGGATGAATTCGTATAGCTGGACGTGATCGACCGGCACCAGCACACCATTGGAGGCAATTGCAAGCGCCGGTGGTGGCGATGCAGGCGGTGGAGACGACAGCGGTGACGGTAGCGGGAAGTCGACGTTTGGCAGCGGTAACTGCGTGTTCTCGGGGTTGGGGCTGCTGGGATACGCATTGGCGTGTTTTAACAACTGCTGCGGTGGCATTTGCTGTTGTGGTTGCTGTTGCTGTTGCTGTTGCTGCAGCGCAAACTGCGAGAAGTACCCAAGAGCGCTGTCGTCAAAGAAGGTCGATTGCATTTGAACGCTGATTGAATGTTTCGACTCGAATGAGAAGGCCGATTTTGTCATTGTCAAAAAATTTGTTAATTTTGTCATTCTCAAAATTGTTGTCGAATTTGTCATTTTCCATCGCTACTGGACGCCCCACGGTGATCGCGCGTGAAAACCTGAATACCTGAACGGTTTTCACATCCACTCACTCACGAATCCGAAGTTTTGTTCCTGCCGGTGGTGCTTCAGAGACAAAACCACTTTGCCCAAATTACCATGTGACAGCGACATGAGAAATTCTCAACAAAGGCATCGATAACCAACTTCTGGAATGCATATTAATTGAGTCACACTTACATGAATGCTGGCTTTGAACATACGGGTACAATACTCTGCACTAACTTCCGACCAATCTCCGAGCCAAATGTAATTAGATTTTTCCTCAGCAATCACACGATTAATCACCGGTCAAATAAATTCCCTCCTATCAAGCGGGAGGCGATGTCATCGCCAATGAATCGAATGGACTATCTCGTTCAGCAATCATACCACAAATGGGATTTGAACAAATAGCGTCAGATTATTTACAGCAAAATAACCGACCTTTTCAGACCTTGTGCATCCGGAGTTTTGATTTTCGGAATGCGAGAAACTATTTATCCGTTGCTGTTATTATATTAAAATAGTTTTGTTTTGCGTTCTCCGTTCGAGGCAATTCCTGAATTCCTAAAATAATATATCTTTTCATGTATACTGGTGTTATAGGCAACAAAGTTGATTTTTTGTATTGCTTAAGTTACTCAATCCAAGTGTTCTGGACCTTTGCAAAATTATACCTTTGTTTTGGCAAATGCAGGAAAAGATTCTGGTCAACTATTATTCCATGTTTCGGCAAAATTCGCGCATAAGTGACCGAGTTTTTATCTTGCTCAAGAAGTTTTTTTTCGACGTCTTCACTCATCGAATAGGTCGCAGGTCTTTTCTTATTTGTTTTTTTTTTGTTTCCAGTTGTGTGCATACGAATGAAATTTTGAAAGATTATGATAACGTTTGACTAAAAATAATACGCCTTAAATATCGCATTTGGTGATGGTAATGATAAGATCGATATGTGAACCGGTATGGGATGCTGAGGTTGCTGATCGCGAGTGAAATGCTGTCTTAAACTTCAGCACACTATAGTATGCTATAGGGCGACGGCTGTGCATTGAGTCATGTGGACCACTTATCCATGGTATCAGTGTTATCACGGGACCCACATATCAATTCGGGAATGACAAATTGACGAAGACAAAAACGGTGGTCAATTATAAGTTCGCTGTTTCAGTCCGTCACGTAATGCCAACGTTCCACCAAGAGCTTAACGAGTTCCTCGCAGCCTGGGAGCCTCTGATCCAACTTCAACATACCGAGCCTATCACCCCGGCGCAGTCTCCAGAGTCGCTATCGCCGCTGCTGCAGGAAGCGCATCCCCAGTACGAATTTGTCTCGGTGAATCAACAGCAGCAGCTTCCGCACGGATTCACGGACTTGTTGCCTAGTTTTTCTGGGGATATCATTTCACTGCCGCCGATTGCAGCCGCCGTGCAATGCACGCCCCGCGTACCTTATCTCCCGCAAATTCTTCCACCTATCCAGCAAGTTAGCAAGTTTAGCCACAGCATCCTCCATCCTGATCCTTACGTTGCATCGTTGGTTGCATCTCCCCCGAGTCCAGCAACCTACGATAGGCATAGGATGATCGGCACGCCACAGAACAAATGCCAGCGGGGGCGCTACACAATCGCACACGCGTCATCAGCATCACTGCAGGAGTGCGGAAACTGCCGCACGCGTGAGACGTCTGCGTGGCGTAAAGATGAGCACGGTCGCGTTCTGTGCAACGCTTGCGGCCTCTATCGCAAACAGCGCGGGCATGATCGGCCTGCTGCTTTTCCCTTCCGCAAGAGCGCAGTGCGCCGACGCAATCGGGGAGACCGGAAGCCTGCTGACCCCGTTACTGCCCTCGTCAGGAACGTGCCTCAAGCACTGGCTCTGGATGGCACGCTGTGACTGCATGTCCCCAGAGTTATTCTCTTGCTCTTATGGGTTTCGTGGGTAGAATGTTCTGTGCCTTGTTGTCAAGTAAAATCGTTTCAATCCCATTTGTGCATACTGTGCCTCCAACATGACAAAATGGGCCAATGACAAAATCGAACGACAAAATTGAATGACAAAATCAAAGAATCGGAATGTTAAATGAATGACAAAAACATGGTGAAGCCGACACTCAAAGTCCAAAAATTCTTTCTGAATGACAAAATCATTTGATTACATGAAGCGCACAATACAGTTCAACAGCTTATTACTTTTAATTTATTTAACATCTTTTCAAGCCGTTTGAATAATGATGAATGACTGAAGACAGGGTTGGGTAGTAACAACTCATATAGAGAACAAATTCGTGAATCCATCAATATCGGCGGACGATATTGAGTTTAGTTCGGTAGACACATTCTCCACCTTCTGAGCTTGCTGCTTGCTCTTGCGGGAAGAACCGGTCGGTTGGCGCGCACGCTTGCGCACGACATTCTTGCGGAAGGGGAAAACCGCGGGACGGTCGTACCCACGTTGCTTCTTGTACAGACCACAAGCGTTGCAGATGGTACGCCCGAGCTCGTCCTTGCGCCACACGGATGTCTCCCGGGTACTACAGTTCACACACTCCGCAACTCGCCCGCTGCCCGCTGCTGCCGCCGTTGACGGGGGCACTGGGCTCGACGATGACTTACGCGAGACAAGCGAAGTGCTCGAACGTCTGGCCAACGTAACCGCGGCTGGCGCGGCGTCGGCAGTGGCCGCTGCAAGCGAAGTTGCGGACGGAAAGAAGAGGTTGTCGAAGAAAAGTTGTCCTGCAGGCGGTGATGCACAGATTCCATTGACAAGCGCGAGCGGCGATGAGCAGCCGGAAAACCCTTCTCCAGACGACATGCTCGACGATGATGGTGACATTTCTGGCGTCCGCGCTGCAGCTGCATATGTCTGCCGGTCCTGTGCTCGCAAAACAAGCATGCATTCGTAGATGCCGAGCTGATGCACAGGCACAAGCGCGCCGTCTGAGGCTCGGATCATCTGCGAGTTGTTGCTGCTGCTGCTGCTGCTACTGCTGTCGTTTCCACTGGTGGTATCCGGAGATAACAGCATCTGGGCGAGCGCAGTGGAGCTCGGCATAGGCGGGGGAAGCAGACAGCTGGCGAAGTCGAGACTGCCCACGTCCGCGCAATTCTCAAAGTCGAAGCAGTCGCTGGTGTTGACGGGGATGACCATACAGTCGTCGTGGCGCATGTTAAAGTGGTTGTTTCGTGTTGATTGTAATCCTAAGACCTGAAATTTTGAGGAAGCAGCCCGCCCCATTTAAGTAGCAAGAGCCATTTTGTCATTCAGACCAAAATTCTTCCGAGCTATTTTTGTCATTCGCAAGCCGTTTATTTTTCAGAGAAGGAGGAATTTGTCTGCATTCATGTTATGTCCAGGCAACACCACAACACACCTCAATACACGGATTGAATACTGACGGACATGCACCACCTACAACGCCGGAACGGTGGGTAGTACGTTCTTGTTTCTTTTTGTCATTCCTTTTTGTCATTCCTTTTTGTCATTCCTTTTTGTCATTCTTTTTTGTCATTCAGTTTTGTCATTCTTTTTGTCATTCTTTTTGTCATTCTTTTTGTCATTCTGTTTTTGTTCTTTTTTGTTGTTCTTACTTGATTCATTTTGTCATTCTTCCTTTTTCTCTTTGGTTTGTCGAATCAGCGATACAACACTCGTAATCCAGGTGACTGTTGCAACCGGGCACAGAACCCAGCTTTCGGTGACGTTACAAGCAGTTCCCGATGATAATCGCATGATATTTCCTTGTTTGTTCAAAAAAACAACGACGGTTATCCATGTGGTATGAAATGGTCCTGAAAATTTCCATTTGCGCGAGGCTTGTGCAAAATCTCAACAGAATTTTTCTTTTTTCCAAACAAAATTTATTGTATTCAACAAAACACTTTGAAAACAGACTTATTACGGCTTTGCATAGAACCAAAGTTACAGATAGGTTGAACATTAGAGCCGCAGAGAAAACAAACCGAACCAGCGGATTTATTAGGAGTGTACATAAAGTTGCACGAGGCACAAGCAAAAAATGTCGGAAACTGCCGGTCATGCGCTGGCGATGAAGCAGTAGCGATCATCTTTTGCAAGGCCCGCGGTGATGGAGTATCTGACGACGGAACGCTGCAATCGTAGGAGTATAGGCGTTTCGACATTGGTGGTGCAGGCCTTAAATGCTCCTGAAGGACAGGATACTGACGCTGGCTGGGGGAAGGGTTCGAAGAAACTGAAGCTTTGCGAAGAATCGAACAAGGTGGAGACACCGCGCCGGGAGAAGGCAGCGCGGCATCGCAGCTAAGCAAGTACTCATATGCAATGATTTGGTCAGACGGTACGAAGGTGCCGTTGGAGGCGAGGACGTGGTGGAAGTCGGGCGCGGCGGGAGAGGCGGAAGGTGAGGCTGAGGACTGGCGCGGCGAGGAGCCTGACGCGGACGAAGGGACGGACGTGTGCCCATGCCAGGCGCCGGCCTGCACCGGCACAGGCGGCGGGCGACTAAACACGCTCACGGCATCCATCAAGTGAAGGCAACAAACAACAAAGAGCGCGCTGATTAATGAAATTCATATTCAGCTGAGTGCCACCACTGATCACCGCGTGCATTCCCAGGCATGTAACTGAATTTTTCATTCATTCGTTTGTGCTTGTCAGAGGCGCGATTAATAACACAGTGATACACAGTGATATGCCAGCGCAATCACAACGCACACGCGTGCGTCCGCCACCACTTGCACACGTACGCACAAACTGAAACTCACATGCACAAACCCGGATGCCCAGATGCGGATTTGTGTGGTGCATGTATAGAACTTATGATTCTATTTTCTATTTTGAGACGTTCTGTGCTAAATTCGATCGAAAGTGATTGAAGTAAAACTCGGAATTATTTTTATCAGAGCTACTCCAACTGCGTAGGTACCTTTCATGTTTTTAATTGTTTAAGGATCTCTTATGTCTTCTGTTGTTCTTTCCTAACTTTGCCAATTCGATTCTAGTAACATTCAAGTTCAGAAAAGCATGAGCAAATCGCTAATTCGATATGATTTGTTCAGTATCACGCAGCTGCAAGCAAATTGATACGCATGTTGTTTCTTTGATGCCCTTAAACCGATGTGTTTCGAGACGCAAAACCAAAATCAATAATTAAGGGGTTGCAGACTCTCTGTTGATGTCGTTATGTAAAATCCCTGCTTTGACTAATCGCAGCGACGATGTTTGCTTTTGATGAGCATGTAATTTCGAGAAAATCGTGAAACTATAAAACCTTATCGAGATCAATATATAATAACAATTATTAGAGATGGTACAGGTAATTCTAGAAATTCTGGTAATTCTTTGGCTGCATTCGCATATTGACTAACCTACAGAATATATTAATCTTGGAATGCGGCAGCTTGTAATCGGCAAAATCATCGTGAACAGCAACCACCTTCAACAGCCCTTCGATGATTATAAGCGATGCTTTATTTGATAAAACATGATTCGAAAATTCGACTGCGGTAAACCGAACACTTTTACTTATAAGGATAGAATTCCATAGTTACGATGATTCAGTCGTTGCGTGTTTAAGCTCTTTGGCAGCGGCCTATTTGTGGAGCTGCAACATGTTGTTGAAGTTCGTTTACCCTTCTCTTCCACAGTAGTAAAATTACTGCCCGACGAGTTTGGCAGACGAAAGTTTTATACTTTGACCACTTGCTGGTATTTTAATAGACCTTAACCGTTGTTCCGCCTAACCATGCTCACAAGGTGTCACTTCTATTTCCAGGGCGACAATACCATGAGTTCCAACACCTACTATGCCTACATGGGAAGTTGTGACGAGGAAGCAAGCACTTTAATTCTGTCCCGCTGACCAATTTTTCTTTCATCACCACAGCTGATGCAACACTACCATCCCGAGCGCCTGCCAAGGATTCCAGCAGCCCTCAGCAAGGCGGGAAAAAGTCCCTTGAATAGCGTACCAGGGCCCTCCGCACGCACCGTCTTTACAGCGCAGTCCAAGAACCCGCTGTACATCCCGGGCGTTAATGCCTGGCCCCGCGTCTTGATCACATCCAGCAGGATCACCATCGATCACATTCAGCAGGATCACCATCGATCACATTTCTACCCCCCTCATTTCGTGGTTGAAATAGCGCCGCGATGCGACTTTGTAGATAAGCTCCAGAAAACAAACGGCGGTGTGCGCTCCGACCGAAATATTCTGACCGTCCTGTTTCAGCAACCGGTAAAAGTACTCATATGCCATAAAAGTTTGCCTGAAGCTTCCATAGCATCCCGGATAGTTTTGCCAGTGCTAAAGAGAATAGCAATGGAAAATAGCTCGCCTTCTTTGAACATCCTACACTCGCGTCAAGCATTACTTATATTTGACGCCTCCTTCCCTGCGCTTGTAATACGACCTTGACACGTTCCATGGGGTGTCGAAATAATCAAGAAACCCAACCAGGGAATCACACTGGAGTAGCTCCAATAAGAAGAGCCATTACACCGCGGTCAAATGCTCGAAGACCATATTTCGCCTGCAGAGGCAGATAATATGACTTCAAAAGGGTAGTATAAAACAAAATTAACCACACACGATGGTTTGCTTGAAGCAGTCGATGAGACCAGACTTCTGCCCTGGAGCGGCAGTCTCGCCTTGACTTGGTGGACTTCGCGCTTACTCTCGCCGATTATGACAACAATTTCTGTTTGACTCAGAGAAGGCACGTGAACACACACGCGCGCGTTAATGCAGACACGCGCCCACGCCACCCACACTCTCACACGCACACTCGCACTAACAACTAACACCCACTTGAGCGCATGCACGCACTCACTCACTCATTCGCTCACTCGCTCGCGCTCACTCCCTGGCGCGCTCACTCCCGCCCCGCCTTCCCCCGTCCGCGCCCGTCCTCCGTGAACCGGTGCTTGTGGGTGCCCGTGAATGTGCTCACGTGGTTCAGCCGCTCAAACACCGCCGGCATTTCGTGCCCAGCCGACAGCGGCAGGCTGTTCACCCGGTGGCCCGTCGCCGCCGTCGCCGTCGCAGTCGCCACTGGATGCGCCCCAAGCGTCTTGGCGGCATTGTGGCGCGACACGATCGCAGACAGATCCGCCGTCGCACTTACTGGCTCGCGGCCGCTGAGCCCCAACCCCTGCCCGGTGACTGGATCAAATCGGTTCCTGTGGCTCCCCGTGTATAGGGATGTGTCCGTTAGCTTCTCGACGATCTGCGATGCTTCGGGAATCTGCCGCACCAAGGGTAAAAATCAGATCACCGATGAGTACGTGTGTCTCTTCACATACCGTGCCGTTGATTCCCGGCTCCGTACTAACTATCAGCGCAACAACATGCTCCACATCGCATTGCCTCACTCTCGCGATTTCCAATAGCGCCTTTTGGAAGTGAGCGTAGTCAAGCTTTCGTTTGCCGACCGGCTTGCATTTGGAAAAGATAATATCGACGTCGATCAGCGACAGCGACTGGTTGTCGATCAGACCGGAGTCTCTGCACAGCTTCGCAAACTTGGCGCTGTCCATGGATACCGGATCGCGCGGGGCTGCGGCGCTCGGGGACTGCGCGGCGAGGGCTGCCCGAGGCGCCCCGAACAGGGCAAAGTCTTCGAAGGCGGCTGATTGGAGTGCAGACAATAATAGATCAATCAGGTTTGCGTAAGATACAGTGTCACCGCACCACGTAGATCCGGATTGTTTCGGAGTTGAGCCATGTTGATTCCTCGCAACTGAAGGAAAAAATCTACTCATTTCAGTGTCCGATGATGCCCTTTACTGGCTTCATGAGACGAATCTCAAAAGCATGTTACCCAATACAATCATTATGGTTTGCAACAAATGGACATCAGATCTTTCAACAAAGAATCTGAATCGTTCGCGCATGGTTCTTCTGTCCGATTGCAGTCCAACAGCGCAGAAAAATCTCCAAAAAGTTCGAACTGTCAAAGACAGTTCAAAAATCCGGAAACACCTCCTCGGACAGTTCATCCGCGCCAGCGACCGATGCCACGCTACATTGCTATCAAAGATCTTACGTCCGGGTAGATGTTCCGTCTCCACTGGCACAAATGACACCGGCTCTGCCAACGGAGCCGCGGCACTATTTAGTATCCGTTCTTAAGTTTTGAGTGTCATTCTGCCTGATACGGCGAGTCCCGCCATCAGCTCAGTGAACTGTGTTTCGGAAAACGCACATGCCTTCGAATGTGACAAAACATGTCATTCCCACGAATATATTTACTGGGTACAAGTGAGTGTAGACACTGGCTCTCGCGTCATTATTTTTGAATTTAATCACATGCACTCGGGCAAATGCCTGTTTTCGCCTTCGAAGTCTTGCAAAGCGAAAACTACAGAGGCGCAAGTCCACAACCTTGCAAAATGTATGTTATCGAAGAACCGTTTCTAATTCAACTCAAACTAGTTTTCCCAGTATTTCTTGGACTTTTCGTCCTGAGTTTCATTTCATGCAGACTCAATCCCTCTATTTGGTCAATGAGCTAGTCCTCTTTGATAATATTCATAACAGAGCATCATTAACATTTGCTAAACAGTAGCATTTGCTAAACTTTTGTTGCTATCCTTTCTCTCAGAGCACGTGAGTGATGGGAAAATAAAATATGGGACGAACGTGGAATATAGAAAGGGAAACACTAAAGGCACTGCTTTTATGGCGTTATAGTGGCGCCCAACCGTACGAAACGTGAAAATTTTACGTTCACATTCGCGCGATTTCTGCAAATTGGAAAACAATGCAAACCGATAATTATATTTCAACTGATAACAAACAAGAAAAACGGAACCCACGCCGCCTTGCTGATTCGGTTTACTGGCGGGGATGGCTGTTCGTGAACCCTGATGTCTTCCGCATCCAGCATTACGGAGAATCTGTGAAATTTCCCCAAAATACAGGTTATCAAAAAGTTTCCGTGCAGTCTCAAATTGCTTTGCAACACCGTCGGAATTAAGTTTTAGATGAAGAAACACGAAGACGGGTTTGCGATAATTGGAGCATCGGTGGGATTTTGCACCTTTGCCCCTTTGTTTCACTTTTGCACGAACATTGAGGATTGAATTAATTCATCACGGCACAAGCAAGCTTATTTGTTTTTGTAATGGAGAATACGACACGCGAGTAGCAGACATGATTTCTGTGTTGCCCGCGATGGCTTCCTAATATTTCGCCGGCGCGTAAGCTGTTCTGATTCGGTGTTTTTCGAAGGCCATTCCAGAATCAGCACTTGGAGACGTGTTGGCAAGGCGCCCAACGACGCCCACATTCTATATTATTTGCATCATGTCCTATTTCGCGGCGCCTGTGACATACTCCGTCCCCGTCGTCCCTGTCGCCGCCCCCGGTCCGGCGTCCGCAAACATTGTGCGCATTCCGCTACCACCCCAGCCTGTTCCGACGGTTGGCGGCGTCCCCGCCCCGCTGCTGCTCAAGGACACGACACCTGGGGCACTAGACAAACGCACAACCGCATTTGTCGGCTCTATCCCAGAGTGGCTAGACGATGCATGGATCCAGCGGTTACTGGAGGTGAGAATGCCAATGTCCATAAGCAGTAGCTTAGTGAAACTTAACAAACAAAAAAAAAAAAAACCTGAAAAAAACACCCAAACGCCATTAACATCTCCAGCTATGCGGACCGCTCAAAGCGTGGATACGTATTACTGACGCGTCCGGAACCGCGACCCCATGCGGCTTTGCGACATTCGAGACCCCGCTAGCGATTCACAATCTCCTACATTCTCTCGCCCGCGAACGCGCATCCGACGCAGCTTCATCCTCGGCAGCGCCGTCGCGCGGCGTCCGCGTGCGGAAGCACGCTCTAGTATTTAAGGTCGATGTGACCGCTCGGCTAGCTGTCACCCAGCACATGAACGATGCGCTCGCTGAGGAAGCAGACGCACTGGCCGCCGTTCGCGCTGTCACGGAGCGCGACCGCGAGTGTGCGCGCGGTATCGAGACGTTCCTGAAGGAGTCCGGCATGTGGGATCCCAGCGATGATGCTGCGGCTGTCCCGGACGCAGACGACTCCATGCAAGGTGTAGTGGCCGGCGACGGTGGCGGCATTGCCGCTGCAGCTGATGGAAACAACGATGTCGACGTGTTTTTGGGGTCCATTGGCTCCAGCGGTGGGCACCACGGGGGTGGCGGGAAGCGGCGCGGTGTGGTCGAGGAGCTTACAGAAGAGGAGGAGAAGCAGCGACTCGAACGACGAGAGCGCGAAATGCACCAGGCTTATTTGGAGGTTCGATTTGCTGTTTACTGTTTCAGGCATTCAAACTAAACATTTTCACAGCGAGTTGCTCGTTTCGAGCGCCAGGAAGCAACGCGCATCCGTAATATTGAGCAGGCTGAAAAAAAGGCGGCTGACACCCAATTGAAAAGAGTGCGCGATCGTGAGGGTATGGGGAATCTTCTGCGGGAGTGGGACGACGACGTCGTGGCTGCTCGCGGTGAAGAAGAATTTTACCGTGATAGGTTCGCGCCGATCCTCGTGTTTCTTTTTTCTTTTTAGCTGACGGCTAAGTGCGTTCAACCCAGACAACGCTGGATCCACAAGCGCAATCCAATCCTGCGGCGCGAACAGGAAACAGACTCGCGCGACCGTTTTGCCGAGCTTGAAGAGCGCGCCAAGGCGCAGGCAGAGGAGCTGGAAGCCACGCGACAGGAGCGCGAACGCGCGGAGAGACTGCAGCGCGAGCAGGAAGCCGCGGCCAAACGCGCGCAGGAGGAGCTCGAGCGCGCCGAGCGTGTACGTCGCGAACGCGAGGCAGAGGCAGCCGAGCGCCAAAAGGAAGTCTACCATGCCGTTGCCGCCGGCCACGGCGTCGTTGTTGGCCGCATTATGACCATGGATGAGCGCCGCAGGGCTATCGAGGAGCTTGTGGCGGCCTTGCCTACTGGTCTTGACGAAATTTGCGCCTGGGACGTCAAGTGGGACTTCCTCGAGGGCGGCGGAGAAGTTGTCCACAACAAGATCAAAGCGTTTGTGGCCAAAAAAGTCGTAGAAACTCTCGGAGAAGATAACCCCGATATTACGGATTTCGTTATGACAAGCATCAGTCGACGAAAAGGCGCAAAGTATATCCTGGATGAGCTCGCTGGGGTATTTCCTTATTATTGGTTCAAACTCAATTTTAAATCTATCGTTGTAGCCGTTGGATGAGGATGCCGAGGTGTTTGTGAAGAAACTATGGCGTATGGTGATGTATGAAAGTGAGTCGCGGGCAAGGGGCTTGGCGTGAGCAGACTGTGAAAACTTCGAAACTTTAATAAAAGCAACTAAAACACTTGGAAATCCTTTATGAGCACTACCGTTCTTTCAGTCGCTTCTCTGCCAGACTGCCCCTATTCCAGTCCTCAGTTTCACCCGACGTCCCTTCAAAAATTTCGACTATTATATCTTGCCTCGCTGTGAAAAGTCTCGCTGTCGTTATGTGAATGGGTGAGAGGGCGTGTAGAACAACACGCAGCACACGAAAAGCGCAAAAAACGGATAGCATTAAAGTATCAGGCATGCGGGTAGTTTTTTGCGGAAAAGGGCTACGTAGTCCACAGATTTGTAGGGGCAGGCAGAGGGACAGAGAAAGTGGAGCCTGGACATCGATTTTCTGGAGCTTCAGGTCAAAAGTCGAGTGGTGGCCGAACAAAGGACACAAAATTATCAGCGAAAGACTGTCAGAACCCCTTGAATGCGTCCGAGAACATCTCCGGCGGCGCCCCCACTGGCTTGATGCATCCGCTGCCGCTCTTGAGCTGCGCCGCGTAGTCGTCTCCAGACTGCCGCTTCATCCGCCGCTCCAACGTCTCCGGAGTGTCGCACGCCGGCAGGAACGGTGGCGTTACGCGTCGCTCCTCCACCCGCTGCCACTCTGTCTTGCTGTAGAAGGTGTGCGCTCGGATCTCGTTGCCGTCTGCCTCCCCGCTGCCCAGTCGCTTACTCGGGTCGGGCTCTAGCAGCTTCCTCACTAGCTCCTTACACGCGCCTTTTATCATCGGATGCCACTTAATCCGCATTTCCGTGATATTTTCATAGATTTGCTCTGAAGAGTCGTCTCCAAACGGTGTCTTACCAGACACGAGTTCGAAAATCAGCACTCCAAATGACCACCAGTCTACAGCCTTAGTGTAGGCACGATTGCGAACAATTTCTCTTGCAATATAATCTGTTGGGGTAAGATTGTCAAATTTTCCGCTTCGCGAAGGTGTGTTTGGTCAAACCTGGTGTTCCACAAAATGAGTTGGTCGTGGACGTCACAACTTTAGCGAAGCCAAAGTCCGCAAGTTTGATGTGTCCAGTTGTATCGAGCAAAATATTCTACTGTTGTTTCAAAAGGATATCAAACGAAATAGTGCAATACAAACCTCGGGCTTGAGGTCTCGGTAAACAATATTGTGTGAATGAATAAATTGTAATGCAACAAGGACTTCGCAAGTATAAAACCTTCCATCTTCTTCTCCAAATTTCTTCAAAGAAGAGAGGGTCAGCTGCGCGGACAATACAATTGACACTCACTTGAACTTTTCTCAAGTACGAAAATAAATCTCCCCCATCAATGTATTCGATAATCATGTACAAATAGTAAGTATCTTGAAACGTAAAATATAGGTCCACTATGAAATTATGCTTGATTTTTGAAAGAATAGCCTTTTCATTGATGACTTGCTTCTCTTGTTTTAGCTTTATTAAATCGCCCTTTTTTATGGCTTTGAGTGCATAGTACCGGCCACTGGCTGCCTTCATGCGGACAAGGAAGACTGTGGCAAATCCACCCTTTCCTGCCTTTCTTATAATTTGAAAATCGTCGAGACAATACGATCCTTTGTGGACTTGTGGGCTGGATATTTCGTAGGCAGACAACCCGGCGGTGCGCTTCTCTGGTGACATTGAATTCAGAGCATTTTCCATAGACTGCCCTTTTGTCGCACTATCAAGCTTGAAAGATGACACGGCTTTCAAGTCAGTTAATGGTTTGCTTGGCTGTTCCGTGGCGCTGCGCAAAGACTTCATGCTCTTCCGCGCAAACAAGGAAATCTTTGGCATACTCTTGGTAGTAGATTTGTTCTTAGACAAGGCGCCATCCCCTTCCGTTGAGGTTATGTCTTCAACGGGCTTGGAAAGAAAGTCAAAGTTCTTGCCAATCACCGACTTGGTTTGTGGGTGCGGCACTTGCGGCGCATTGTGATCCGCCATAAAGATTCCCTGGGCATCCACATCATTCAAGCTCTTTTTTCGCGGGTGTAGTAGCGACGACACACTTTTCTTCATCGACAGTGCCATACTTTTGGTACGCGCCAGAGTCACGTCTGCCGGGAGTGTCGGCACCGACGGCACCTCCCCCACAGCCGCAAATGACTGAGTCTCCGTTGCGTCGGCTGGAATCTGATGCCGTGACGACACCGAGCACCGGCCAGAAAACTCACTTTTCGCAGGTCCACTGCTGGCCACAGCGGCCGTCGGGCTTGTCGTGATAGATTTCACCGACGCGTCCGATCCTTGAAGTTCTTTCGAACGTATTGCTGTCCCCGAACTGCTGAAAATTGTGTCTTTGTTGGCTGGCGAAATCTTGTTTGTCTTTCCGCGGCTTAAGGCCACAAAGAGAGACTCCGCAATCGACCTCTTTTGCTGCTGCTGTTGCTGCTGCTGTTGCGACTGGCTTTCGGCAGTCGTAATCGTGCTTGTTGTTGCCGCCAACTCTTCGAGTTTTCCGTCTTCGTTCAGCAGCACCGTTTTGGACTTTGCATGAGAACGCGTTGACGCAAGATTGCTTGTGGAAGCAAGGTTTTGTGCTGGAAGTGCCTTTGGAGTTGGTGGAGTTTCATCAGGGTTAAACGTGCTCATTGTTTGACTGAAGCCGGAAGTTGTCTGCGAAACAGCTTTCATCGCAACAGCGCTCGGATCAGCACTCGCTTGTTTCCCTCCTCGGGTTCCCAGTTTTGTTAAGAAACCCGAGCCCAGACTGCTGCTTGTTCTTTCATCTTTCTTTTGGAACATGTTGCGGATCCTTTCAGCGCCGACTCAGCTGTCGAAATGTGGTTCTTTGCGCTTGTACCGAGCTGTCAGAGTATTGCGATAACGCTTGCTTGCCTACGAGCACGTATATTTCGAAAGCGCAAGAATTCCAGTTGACCTTTGTTTTAAATTATTTGCTTCTGGAATGGTTCCGAGAAATTAATTTTCATGCCGAAAAAGAAGCCCAAACAAAAACTTCAGTAATTCTTCGATTATCCAAAATTGTATGAAACTGTTGTTATGAGCAGTGCAAGCGCAAAATCAAGAGAACATAGAATGTTGTTTGCCCATTCAAGTGCCACTATTATACAGACCGCGATAATTCCTCGAACCCACTACGCACCAATGCATACTTCAGTGCGGCACTGGAGAATTGAAAAAAAAAACTACGGCCGCTTAATAAGAAACACGGGAGTAAATTTTTTCGGGAGGCAAGGTCGGGGGTGCTTTTTGGGAGTTTACTAATCATTCTGTGATGTTGCTACAAGGACGCTTTGTCCTCAAAAGTTGAATGACCGCGAGCCCAAGAGCCCAAAAAGTCGCTCTTCATGGCATACGCTTGGTCACTTGGGATGCTTTGGAGTGCTTCAAATTTGTGACCAATTTTGCTAAAAATGGGCGCAATATTTTGTTGAAAACAACTTCAGACCAGCGAGTCCTTACTTTCCCGAAAAGGCGTATAACTGAGATATCCGCTTATCTTGACCCCGATTAGTCGTCTTAATTGAGCATGATGCTGGACGGCTTGATATAAGCCTTAAGGTGAGAATAATCGCACGGGAAACTAGGCCTCAGCGAAATGCATGGCTCCGCAGCCAACGTTGGCAAGCCTGTCAGGAAGCGGTTTGTCGATTGCGCTAGGTTATGACGGACTCGATTCAACTTACCCACATTCGTTTGTTCCAGGCTGATCAGCAAGTGAAATAAACCGAACCACATCCCACTTATTTGCTGAATCTTGAAAGACATTCCGCTCCGTAATGCAAAACGAGGAACTCCGAGGGGCAAATACCGAGAATCCTTCTCTCGTTCCTCTTTTGCGGTTTCCCATCTCATCGAAGTTATGTGCATCATCTTCGGGGCCCATAGGAGTGCCCGTCAGTGTGTGCATTACACTCCTTTACGATTTCACCATTCCCGGCGCTGGCATAAATCCATGTGCTTCACTTTGGTAGTCCCGGAAGCATTGGAAATTTTCAGCCCCAGATCAGCCCCAGATCAGCCCCCCACAGCCGCCACAGCCGCCGAACGGGAGGAAGTCAATAAAACGGCCTCGAACCCCCTTCTCCCCAATCTTCACAACATCTCATCAGTTTCTGGCACGTGTAGTGACGCTACAAAAAAAATGACTGCACAGACAGAAAGCACCATCCTGGAAACTGTTGACTCGGGAATCCCCATCAGGTACAAGACTGATTTCATAACATAAAAGAGGCTGAGGTCATCCCCTAGATACCGAACACTATCCTACAAGTTCGATGAAAAGATAGAGTCATCTAAAAAGTCGAGCACCTGGTTTGGACGCCCCAAAACTGTCAAGGACGAGAATGGAAATCCCATAACAGCTGCTGAAGCGATCCGCAAAATCAATGTCCACTTGCTCCGCACTGAAGACGTTTTCACCAAGTTCTCCAGCTCCCCGATTCAGGGTCTTGAAACTGCCGCCGTCGAGCGTCGCGCAAAACTCGGAAAGAACAAGATTTCTCCGCCTCCCACACGCTATCTCACCAAAGCCATCATGTACATCTTTGGAGGCTTCAATTTCTTGATGTGGGTTGCATTTATTTTGGCTGTTGTATCGTACGAACCGCTTGGTGGTGACGATCCAGCTCCATTCAACCTTGGAGTGGCGTTCTTGGTTCTGCTAGTGATTATCATTTCGTCCATCTTCTATGCCTTCGTGGATTGGAATGCGTCAAGAATCATGCAAAGTATCAGAAATCTTGTTTCAGAGGAAGCCACAGTCATCCGCAACGGCGTTCCTGTCACAATCCCGTCAACTGACGTCGTGGTTGGAGACCTCGTGTCCTTGTCACTCGGAAACCGCGTTCCGGCAGATATTAGGTTGACTAGTTGCTCTTCAGATGTCAAGTTTGACCGCTCACTACTCACTGGCGAGGTGGACCCCGTGACTGGCGCAATCAATTCCACGGACAAAAATCCGCTTGAAACGAAGAACTTGGCCTTTTCTTCAACATTTGTTGTACAAGGGACCGCACAAGGCGTTGTGTTCGCTATTGGCGATGATACAGTTATGGGTCGGATTATCAACCTCGCCGGAACTCAAAAGCTGAAAACTGTAAGATTTTACCGAACATTTGACAAGATTTACTTAATGCTTTTTTTTTTCCTGCCAGACGACCATCCAAAAGGAGCTTAACATTTTCACACTTATTATTTCCTTCCTGGCAGTATTCTTTTTCGCATTGGCAATGGTGCTGTACGAAACCTGGATCAAGAATAGCTACCCCGGTTTCGAGACTACATCTGGTGCGATTGCCAACGCCTTGGGCTGTTTGACGGCTTTCGTCCCTCAGGGCCTTCCAGTGTGCGTTGCACTCTCGCTGACGATCATTGCACGCCGGATGGCCGCTCGTAAAGTTCTCGTGAAAAATCTTGCTACAATTGAAACGTGAGCGACTGACTGTTCCTTAAGTGATTGCTAATGACCACCATTCGCTAGCCTGGGATGCATGACAGTTCTCTGCTCAGACAAAACCGGAACATTAACCATGGGCAAGATGTCTGTGCAACACTACGGCTTCCCCGACGCCACTTTCGACAGCGATACCAAAACGCCGCCGGCTGGACTCAACGATATTCACAGCATCGCGCATCTTTGCAATGGCGCGAGCTTCACATCTAATTCAGCGGACAAGACCGTCGCGGAGAGAACTATTAAGGGCGATTCCACTGATACAGCGATTCTGAAATTCGCAGAAGCCGTTGGAGCCGGAGACAGTCTTCGCGAGAAGAACGAGAAGCTTTTCGAAATTGCGTTCAATTCAAAGAACAAGTGGATGCTGACGATCGTCAAGGCTCGCGCGGACGGCGAAGCGGTCATGATGGTGAAGGGCGCGCCGGATGTTCTGCTCCCCAAGTGCAACTGGGTGCTCAACTCGGACGGCACCGTGTCCCCCTTCGACAAGAACTCGCGCGCGCGCATCACGCAGGTGCAGGAAGAATGGAGCCAGCTGGGCGAACGCGTCATTGTGCTCTGCCGCCGCCCCTTGACCGGCGTCAGCATCCCGTACAACGCCGCCCAGGGCGCGCTCGACGCGATCGTGCAGAGCGAAATTCAGGACCTCACGTGCGTCGGGCTGCTGGGCATCCGCGACGCCCCGCGCGCGGACGTCCCGGCGGCCATCAAAACGATCCGCACCGCCGGCGTCAGAGTCTTTATGGTGACCGGCGACTTCGCAGCTACTGCACAGGCCATCGGTCGCCAGGTCGGGCTGATCACCGCGCAGAAAACTGACTCCGTTTCCGACCTCGCGGACATGGTCAAGGCAATGACGCTTCAACCTCCAGCCGGTCCCGCAGCTCATTTGGCCGCAGCCAAAAAATGCGACGTGAAGCCAGATTTGGATATGCAACCGCACAGGGCAATATGTGTAACTGGTGGAGACGTTCTCACTTTTGAAGAAAAGGACTGGGACGTGCTGTTCGGCTTGTACAGCGAGATAGTGTTTGCACGCACAACCCCCGAACAAAAGCTCAAGATAGTCGAAGAAGCTCAGAAGAGGGGCGACAATGTAGTTGCTGTCACTGGAGACGGTGTCAATGACGCTCCGGCCCTCAAGGCTGCTGACATTGGTGTTGCAATGGGTGCCGGTTCGGATGTTGCCAAAGACGCCGCGGCAATGGTTCTGATGAACAACGACTTTGCGTCCATCTGCGTAGCCATTGAGAACGGACGTCTCGTTTTCGACAACCTCAAAAAGGTCATTCTGTATCTGATGCCTGCCGGAACGTATGTGACATTTGTGTTACATTTGTGATTTCTTTTCTTTAACCCCCAATGATTTCCCCCTGCCTAGTTACACCGAATTCATTGCGGTTATCTTGAACGTGTTCTTCGGAATGCAGATCCCGCTGAATTCTTATCTGCAAGTCTTCTTCAGTATCTTCAACGATGTCGCAATGTCCATCGCCCTCATGTTCGAGAAGGCTGAAGCGGACCTCATGCTCCGGAAGCCGCGCAACGCACGCACAGACCGTCTCACCGACTGGCGCTTCTTCCTGCAAATTTACGGTTTCATTGGCCTGATGTTTTGGATCAGCGCGCTGTCGTGTTTCTTCATCTTCATGAAACAAAACGGGATCGGCGCGTCGTCGCTCGTGTTTGCCTTCGACAGCTGGGGCTACTCCAAGGACTCTCTGCAGTACGTTCTTGCGCACTCCTCGCCGTCGCCGGACGGGCTGCCGTACGACACCACGAATTCCACAGTGGTCGCCAACCTGGATGGACAGAGCGCGCTGGCGGCGCTTGTTGCCTCGGGAAACAGCGTCTACTACGTGTGCCTCATTTTCTTGCAATACGGAGGTGTGTTGGCCACGCGCAACCGCCGCGTGTCAATCTTCCAATCCAACCCGCTGTGGGGGCCGCGCCAGAACCTTATTATCCTGTGCGGAATGGCCTTTTCGCTCGCTTGCGGATTCCTCAACGTGTACACTACGGGCATCCAAAATCTCTTTGGCACCGGCGTCATTCCTGTCGAATTTTGGTTCCTCCCCATAGCCTTTGGAATGGCGGCCCTGGCAATGGATGAGCTGAGAAAGCTCGTCGTGCGCACGTATCCAAACTCGTTTGTCGCGAAGTGCGCGTGGTGATCTTGGATCGTTTTTGTGGAAAAATATTATCCAATACATCATGCTTGTCACAAACAAAAAAATCAAAAAAAATTCTGATAATTGCAATCCAAGTTTTCCTGAGAGTGTCAATACGCCTTCACGGGTTTTCATGACATCAATTGTCTTGTGCGAGTTAGGATTTAGGGTTGTTGCTTGATTGCATAGCCTAATCAAATCCGATTTGGGGCAATGGAATATGAGCAGCAGTAGGAGTAGCGATATGGGCAGCGGTCATCCAATTCGAAATTCTCCGAAAGACTTCACAAAACTCTTTCACTTTTTGGGGGACAAAAAAAAAAAAAGCCAAATCTTTAAATCTTTACATTCCATCATATTCTGTTTATAAAGTCACATTCCCCTGCGCCTACTTCCGTTTTTTGCCTAGAGCTTTGGCATTTTCGATATCGTAACCAGCGCCGTCGTCCGGAACTTCATTCAAAATCGAATGCTTCGAAAACCGATGTCTCTGCATGTCGTACCGGCGCCGAAAAACTCTTTTACACACAAAGCACGAGAATTGCGATACTTCAATAAGTTTTTGGTCCACCGGAACATGAGTCATGTAGTGTATTTTCAAGTTGTAGCGACGGACTGCGGTTACATTGCACAACGGCCACGGGCATTTATATTCTTGCGAATTATTGTTATGACGAACCGGAACTCGCATGTTCAAAATTTCGTCTGGCGGCATAATGATTGGGTCCAAGTCGAGTGAAGACAGAATCTCGCGGTCGCGTTTCATGTTGGTTTTATAATAATTATGGTATCTACGTGAGCGAGGACGGAGTGCGGATTGCGTACTGTCGGGATTGTCGGAGGATATTTCACAGTGCTCTGCCAGCCGCTGTTCCACTTGAGACAAACTGAAGCAATTTTCAGTTGCAGAATCTCGGAGAAAACTGCCGAGAAGACTAGTGGGGCTGCTTTCGACTGCAGCTCCAGACGCTAGTTGTTTTGAATGTTCTGCATCCAAAGAATCGGGGACAGCAGAGCTTCTCCTCTTTTTCCTGGGTCGAGCGGGAGTAGCGAAGCGATACAGTTCAGTCACTGGCACTTCCTCTGGCTCAAATTTGTGCGGTAGTTGCCCTTCAAAATCAGACAATGCAGAATGCGATGTGTTTGTGGCTTCTACTGTTACCTCAGCTGCTACTTCATCCAAAAGGCTTTCAAACGCCAAGGAGGAGTCCAAGCTTTGATTCATATTGTGATAGAAATTTCCCATGACGTCAACTGAGGACTTTGTTGGAAGACTGAGAGTCAGAGCAGAATTGCCGGACTTGAGGCCGGCGGGTTGGACTGGGAGATCCTTTAAAAAGCTTTGTGCAGGAGAGTCTGATCCGGGAGTCAGGCCACGAAACATATCGTCTTCGGATGCGAACAGTAATGATGGCGGTGAAGTGACGAAATTATTGAGGAAATGCAGGTTGCCGAGGAAGGATTCCAAAGCGAAGTTAGATTCAGACAGAATGCTGTCGGGCAACAAACCGGCGATGTCGGCAGCCGGAGCAGTTGATGCATCAGCACCATCTTTGCCAACACTGCTGGTAGCAAACGCCACTGCCGCGTTGAGCGCCAAAGTGAAAAATTCGTCCAGAGCAGATGCGGACGCCGATGCTGCCGTTTCAACATGAGGCTCACCTTCGGCGTCGTCGGAGCCGTCAAGACAGAAGCTCTGATCGGAAATTACGACGCGGCGGGCAGGAGACCAGTTTGTGTCGCCGCGCGAGGGCGGCAGGGAGTGGTGGTGGGTCATGACTGCGCACAACTTGTCTTGAGCAGATTCTTCAATTCGCGTCAAAAACAAGTCGTCGCAAACAACGCCATCACCTTGGGAAGCAGGGAGGGATTGGATGGAGAGGGTATTGCAGCAGGTGTGGGTGGAGGAGGGGGCGTAGCCGCACTCGTCGTCCGCGTTGGCGGCAAGCAGACTGGACCAGGAGAGGGCGGGGGAGGGCGGGGGCAGGGCCATTGCGTTGCGTGGGGTGGTTGGGTGGGTGGGTGGTTGGGTGGGGGGAGGCAGTGCAGGCAGGGCAGAGACGGGGACAGACAGCCGACAGACAGAGACAGAGCGACAGACAGAGACAGGCACGCACACAAGCAGGCAAGCAGGCAAGAAGGCAAGCAAGCAGGCAGGCAAGCAAGCAGGCAAGCAAACAAGCAAGCAGAGGCGTTAGACCGACACGAGGCGGGCAGAGGCCAGTCACCTTCGGCTTTCTTTCTACTTTGTGCTTTTTATCACACACACACACTCTCCCCTCTCTTACTCACGCCCGCCACTACTCACTCCCTCCTGCTCCCCACCGCATCAGCACCGCCGCGCTGCCCACCGCCCCCGCCTCACGCGCACACTCAAGCGCTGTCTCGCCTCCCGCGCTCCGCTCGTTCAACGCCGCCCTAAATTCTCCCTCGCTGCTGCTGTGCTCCCGCAGCCATCCAAGCAGCTCCTCCAGCACATCCGTCTGGTCCCAACTCGCCACCTTGTGCAGCGCCGTCCATCCAAACATGTCGCGTCCCCGCGCATCGTACTTGTCCGGCGCTGCAAGCATCCCTCTGACTTCTTCGACCGTTGCTGGATATTCAATGCAAGAACTAAGTGACTTTTTCAATTGCCCCAGCGAGCTTTTTGCCTTGCCGCCGCTGACAACCGCCGCTAGCGGTGAATTTGAGGAACCTGGCGAATTAGGAAGAATGGTAATAGTGGGGAATTTTCCATGACTGGACAACGGCTCTGACGTTGGCGGTGGAGGCGGCGGCGGCGGCGGTGCGGTCGTAGGCGTCGACACGTCAGAGATCTGAAATGACTCCACTTGTTCCGAAAAAACACTCTTGACCGTGACATTCACTGTCCTCGGTTTCGCCCCGCGAGAAATCACGCTTCGAGCTAGTTCATTGCGCAACGCTGTCGTTTGCAAGTCTGTCAACGGCCAACGGTCGCTTGCCTCGCCTTTTCGTGCCTCGCCTGTTCGTGCCTCGGCAACTGCATGGATACAGTCATCACATCCACACGCGTTCGCGATTTCGTCTGCCACAATGTTGTATCCATGCTCCGCGGCGACTTGGGCGGGCACCCGAGACCACTGATCTCGAATATGCAGCATGTTTTCAGGTGCTCCAGTGC
This sequence comes from Entophlyctis luteolus, assembly GCA_027604725.1. NCBI lineage: Eukaryota > Fungi > Chytridiomycota > Chytridiomycetes > Chytridiales > Chytriomycetaceae > Entophlyctis > Entophlyctis luteolus. Next base: position 33,995 of record JADHYT010000197.1, read on the forward strand.
ATTTGCCCAGAAGTAGTCGCACGCATTCCACATTGCCGATCGCGGCTGCCAAGTGAAGAGCAGTTTCTCCAAACTGATCCGTCGCCGACAACAGCTTGACCACTGTTGGTAATGAGGGTGACAGCAGAGCCGCCAGTTTAGCCGCATCTTTCGTCTGGATCGCTGCACGCACGTCCTTTAACTCCTCGTCGTTCGTCGAGCTGAGCCCTTCGCCGCCGTCGTTGTTTGTTGCTTCGTATGGCGTATCAGCGGTTGACATCAAATCTGTTGGCGAAAAAATTAATAATATCTGCAAGAATTTTGCCGACAACTCACTTCCTATGTATCTGATGGAGTGCCTTCACTAGTTGAGTAGTTGAGTCAATCGGACGCGATTTATCAGTCTGGGCGATCTTTTCCTTTTCTCACCACCGGTTTACCATATAGCCGTGCCACGCAACCTTCACTGTTCACTGCAAAAACTAATCCTTAGCGCAAACAAAAAAAAAACAAACGAATCCTGGGAGAAAACTTCTTTGACATTTCACAAAGTAAATGCTTTTTTCAGAGAACCAAAACAAAAGGCCTTCTGGTTTTGTTTTTTTTTTTGTTCCCTACCCTTAAACTTCAGTGAAGCAATAGCTGCAGCTCCTCAAAGTTAGTAGCTGGCATTTGACATGCTCCGTTAGAGCACACAGTCACCCGAAACTGCTCGTCCTTTCCTAGACAGACCTCTGTCAATGTTTCATTCTGAGAAACTATCCAGCTTCCGCCAGTACACTTGACAATGACATTTCCAGACATATACATACTGGAAATTAGATTTTGCGAACGGGAGTCCAACTCCCCATAAATCACAATCTGCAGAGAGATTGATTCAAAACGGCAAAACACAGCTGAAGCTGGATTCAGACCTTTTTCATTCCTTTGATACTGTGAATCATCTGGCCCATCATGTACGGCGCATTTCTTGGTAGCTGGGACAAATTCAAATAGCTTGCCGAAAATATCTTCCTGCATCTTTCTCCAAACGACAGCTTTGAAGGATTTTTCTTCAGAGGCGACCCTAGAAGCGCATCAAAACGCATCAGATTATGAGCTGCCATGGAAGAAGCTGTGGCTTCCGCTTTGTCTGTGTCTGTGAAACGTCGGCATGCGCATTGTTGTGCTCCGCGGGCACCGGACGTACCTTCTTTGAAGCGCACCAAGATTCCAGGTTCATCCTTCGCGGCACCAAAATATCCGCCCGATTCGTCGTCCCAATACGTCCTGTCCATTTTGCTTTGGAGGTCGACTGCCAGCTTCAGCCAACTGTCGTCGAATGTTGACTCGTACAGCTCGATCAGTGCGTCAACGAAAAACGCATAGTCGTCGGCGGTGGTGGGAATTTCCGGTGCCCCGAGAATTCTGTGCAGCCGCCCCGTTTGCTCCTCGTACATGTGCGACCGCACAAACGCGGCAGCGCCGAGCGCCAGTTGCAGCAGCTCGGGATCTGCGAACGCCCGTGACGCTTTGGCAAGGCCCGAAATCATCTGACCTGCAGTTCGTGCATCAAGGGTGGTTTTTTTTTTGGTTTTTTTTTCGCACGTCAGTCGCAACGGATGCTCTCACCGTTCCAGCCCGCCAGGACCTTTTCGTCGCGATGCGGCCTCTGCCGTCGCGTGTCGCGGTACTCTTGCAGCGCTGCCAGGCCCTTGCGAAGTGCCGCGTCGATTTCGTCTTCCGTCGTTCCGAATCGCTGCGCAGTCTCGCTGATTCCGTGCTGCTTGATCAATACGTTCTGGGCGCAATGAAAGGCAGTTTTCAGTTGCCGTTGGTACTGTGTGTGTGTGCGTGTGCGTGTGTGTGTGCCCAGTACCTTTCCTGCCAAATGCCCTGACTCGTCCTCGCACGCACACACGTTTCCCTCGCTGCTGATCCCGAAGTGAAAGCATAAGATCGGACCGCTGCCGTTGCCAACAGCGGATTCTATTTCCGCTGCAGTCCAAACGTAAAATGATCCTTCCAGCAAAGGGAACGTTACGCGCGTCATAATCAGTGGTTATTCATTCACCTTCAGCTGGTTCTTGGCTGACGTAGGAGTCTGCGTCTTCGGCAGCATAAAACACCCCGCCCGGATGTAAAAGTCGATCTTTCACATACAAAATGATGTCATTCGCGGCTTTTGCATAAATATCTTTTTTAGTCAGCAGGAAACAGTCTGTGAATGCCGATAGAAGCTGCGCTTGATCGTAGAGCATCTTTTCGAAACTATTTCAACCATAGTTAGTAAGCGCTTTTCCGGGATTACCAATTAACTGTGGAGTGTGCCATGATTTTCCGACCGAATACCGGTGATAGCCGTGGCCCACATGGTCGTGTATTCCTCCGTCTAAAATTTTCTGTCGGTTTAGTCCATGTGCCAAGTCAGCCATCTGTTTTTCACACAAGCATTACAAACTTGCAGAGTGAACTCTGCCATGAATAACGCGTGCAGCGCATCCTCGTGAGCATTCATCAACTTCATGCAAATCATGTCGTTCGCAAACTTCTTATTGACGTTTGCGACGTCCACACCCAACTGTCTTGCGCACCGTCGCAACTTCTCCGTGGGTACTGGCACTCGGTTTCTTATATCGCGAGCAATGTCGTCTGGAAGCTTGGTTGCGTGGTAGTAAGTCAGCAAGAACGAGATGATTGGCACTCGCGGGAATTTGGGGGCCTCTGTTGAAACCGTCAGACCGCAGAAACCCGACGCCGAGACGAACCTCCGAAGCCGCCATATCTCCAATCAAACGACTCTTTGAAAGCCAAGAAGGTTTTCTGTGCGTACTTGAGACTGGTGAAAAAGTCGGCAGGGATGTAGCTGGGCATCCGCGTCGCGGCGGCAACCGAGTCGCGCAAGCCCTCGAACTCTTCTGAGATCTCGCACATGAACGCCACGTGGTCTGTTTTCCAGTACCAGGCAGCATTCCGCAGCACCGTCGCGAAATCCGGCCGCCCGAACTTCGCAACCGCCGCAAAGTACGTCCCCGCGAAAAACGGCTTCAGCGACGGCGTCAAAAACGCGCTGATCGGCCAGCCGCCTTCGCCCGTCGTCGACTCCAGATACGCCTTTGGTTGTTTTGTTTGTTTGTTGTTTTTTTTTCGCTTGGTCATTGATGACGCGAGCAGGCAAAAACACGCAAAAAAAAACAAAAATAAAAACACCGCCGCGCCCTCACCATGTACGTCTGGTCCACGCTCGGCAGCTCCTCGCGGTCGACTTTCACGCAAACAAACCACCTGTTCATCAGTTTTGCAATCTGTGCATTTTCAAAACACTCGTGTGCCATCGCGTGGCACCAGTGGCATGTCGAGTATCCGACGGAAAGGAAAATCGGCTTCGCCGACGTCCGCGCCACCCGAAACGCCTCTTCGCCCCATGGGTACCAGTCCACCGGGTTGTGCGCGTGTTGTTGCAGATACGATGATTTCGCCGAAATTAACCGGTTCGTGTACTGATGTGCCGCGGCAGTATTTTGCGCGTTCGGAACCGCGACAGACTCGGGCGCCGCTGGACGCATACCTCCAGATTCCACCGTGGAATCGGCTTGTGTCGGGTCTTGCGGCTGCATTATGATAAACAATGCTTTCTTGGTATTACGAACGCAGGGGACGAAAAAAAAAAATTCATGTCTTTGAACCCTGTTGTATCATTGATGTGGAAGATTTTTGATTTGAGACTTATTGTTGCAGAAAAATCCGAGAATAGGGACCGTTTGTTCTGTCTTGTGTTAGACAATCACGACGCAGTAAATACGTCCATCTTTTTCTCGTTAACTTCCAGCGCTCATTTCACTTGACATGAGCCAAAACGCGTAAAAGAATATGTTTTACTTCTCTTGGATCTTCAACAGCATTTCTTTCACACCATCAAACACCTTCTGGACCCTCTCCGGCCACTCAACCTTCGATTTTTCAAAGCTATGGGCAGCATTTTCGACGCTCATGAACACTACATCCGGATGGTTCGCAGCTTTCAATTTCTCATAGAACGCGGCGTTGTTTTGGTGCAAGTTGTCGCCTTCACCGCACGCAAGGAACACATGCGCGGGGAAAGCGTCCGGGTCAGCCTTCGCCGCCGAGATGCGCGCGTCGGCGAGCGACCACGGCGCCACAAACGTGCACGCGTAGTAAAACCGCCGCGTCCACTGCGGCACGTTGACGCCGAGCTCAAACGTCCTGCTCGGCGCCTGCGCGTCCAGGGACGTCAAGTCCGGGTTCGCGTAGATCGCCGCCACGCCCGCCACCTGGCGCAGCGGCCCGAGTAGCGCCGCCGCGCATAGCGCCAGGCTGCCCCCCGCTGAGAAGCCCCCCAGCGTTACGCGCGTCGCGTCGAATTCGTTCGGAAGACTACGCACGTGCGCCACCACATCCAGAACGTCGTTCAGCGCCGCCGGGTACACGTGCTCTGGCGCCTTCCGGTAGTCGCAGTCCAGAACAACCACCCCCGCCGAGGCGGCCAGAAAAGCACAGAACTTCTGGTCGAAGCCGAAACATGGGATGATGTAGCCTGATCTGTATTCCGTTTGGTGTAAACGATTAAGCTTGTTCACGAATTTTACCCATGCCAGTTCAAATGCACAGGCTGCGGCCCTTGTCTCGGAGGAGTTCCCTTCTTGCGATAAACAGCTACTCGGATGGTACGTCCTGGCTCTCGGGACTGCACAAGCAATTCGCTTTTCTCAATGTCGCTAGGAAGTGGCTCGGGTGGCGGGGCTCGCTGTCGGGCGACGTCGGCAAGGAATCGCAGAAGCGCCGTGGCTACTCTTAAGAACAGATATTTCGCACCGAACGGATGCGCAGTTTCTTGCGATGCAGAAGGGGGCGCCGTCGCATATTCCATGCTCATGCTCATGTGAAAGAATATATTTCGGAGCGACCGACGCCGTTTACCAAAAGCATGCCATTACCCAACAGACACACTGTTGATCTGCCCGTGCACGATACATCCATTTTCGCATAACTCTGGATTTCTGCGTCTGGGTCCGATTCTGGGTCCATACCAACCAGCTCCATTTCGCGCTCAAAAACAACCAGCAGCCTGTGGCCCCACAAACCCCCGCGCGCGTCAGGGAATTTTAACAGTTTTTTCAAAGTTCGTGCGAAGAACTGTCTTTCGACAATGCCGTCAAAGTCTCCTGTCAGCAAAATGCGAGCCAGTCGATCCTCAGAACACCCATATAAATATCTGCCACTTGCAGTCACAGCGATTGAACTGAACAATGTTCCAGCTGGAAGAACTCTCAGCAACACCAAAGTTGGACCGTCGTCACACCCATCGCCGCTTTGGAATCGCCACACTGAAAGTTTGCCGCTCCTGCACTGAGCGACAATGATACTTTCGCAGCTGTCAATATGGCTGATCATGTCAGCGTGTGTTTTTCGGTCACAAAACAGCAAAGAATTGCCGTTTCCAGTAAATTCGACTGCACAGATCCATCCGTCGGCCCCACCGGAAACAACAACATTCCCTCCTAATGCGCACACACACGTCACGCAATTGACATGAATGAGAGACTCTCGCCCGATACGCACTCCAGTGTCTGCATCATAGGCGAAGGTGCGGCCATCGAACAACCCGACAGCCACAATATTTTCTCGAACGTCAATGCATGCAATTCTGCAGTCTGCATTGATTTCAAATAATGGCAGTGGACAATCTCGCAGACTTTCTCCGAAACTCCATACTGTGCACTCTGAGCAGTAATTCCACCCCACTGCAACTTTGTTGAATTTTGATACCGCAGGCAAGTGACCAATTGTTGATAATTCTACGATCTTTGGGTTTTTGGTAGAGAAACTGTCACTTGAGCTGGGTTTCCCTGAATGCCAGTTTTTGAAAAGAGTGTAGGACCGTTTGCATGCGGCGATGGCGTCGACGGCGTCGGCCGGACCTATGGCGTAGTAAAGGGCGTGCCGGCGCCACACGTCCTCGTTGGCACAGAGCGTATTCCACAGGCGGCACACACAGCGGCAGCGGCCGAGTTCTCTCACGGACAGCCAGCGCAGCACGGCAAACACGAGCTCTGCAGGCATCGTGGCGAGGATATTTCGCGCGGACACGAGCGCGTCGATGCTGGCCTTCAGTCGCAGAAGCGCGGTCAGGGAAAGGGCTCTGATGTTGTCCATTAAAGCGTTGGTGAAACAAATCGTCGTCGCGCGCTTGTACATCTCGCCCAGCTGTCTTGCGCCGATTGCGCTTGTAACATCGCGCGCATGTTATCCGTCCAATATGCAGCGATTGCACGATTGCCAGCAATGGCGCGCCTCTTGTCGCGAGTAATGATCTTCGTGCTGTGTCGTCCCCGTCAATTTGAAACGGAAACAACAGCTACAAAGTCAAGCTTCGCGTGCGGCTAGACGGAAAGATGCATCTTTCGAGGCAAAACAAAACAAAACAAAACAAAAAAAAAAAATCGGGGCACGACAGAAAAAAGCATGCCCTATTGAATGCCAGATTTTTTCGGAAACCGCACAGCCTAATTGCTCCTTTTAGTTGCTACGGTATTCGGGCATTGAAAAATCTGCCGAATATAAGTTATATAACGCTCACGATAAAGGATGTTCATCCGCAGTAACTGTGAATTTTAGTGCTGCCAAGGACTGTCGCAATGATACCCTGCTGCTGGGCGGCTTACGCAACGCTGGAAGGCGCAGCCACTAAAGGCGGGAGTTGCGATGCTGCTGTGCGTCTGACAGCGGCTTCCGTGCCAATGCGGGAAGACCCACGCCAAGAAAAACCGTTTTGTTTCTTGGCGGTTCTCCCCCACGTTCGCCACCGCTCGGAGCCATGGCCGCAGACTCCGATCTAGTCGCGTCCAGTTCGGACTCCGCCGCCGCCTCTCTCACTCTCGCACACGTCCTTATCAACATCGTCATGCTCGTCCTCGGCATCCTCGCAAACTCCCTCGTCATCGCCGCCATTATTCGCTTCCGCCATAGGTTGCTGATGACCCCATCCAGCCTTCTCGGCGGTATATTACTGATGCTCTTCGTCTCTCTCGACGGCTCCGCTATTGTACGACTTGCTCTGACGTCACTGTACTTCTCCCAGAACGATGTGTACTCATGTCAGTCCTTCGATTGTTCAGTGAGTGTAATTCAGACCCTCGGGAGTCTCCACTACATATTTGTCGCCTTCGTTCTTTGTGGCCACGTGTTGCTGGCCGTCGAGCGATATTGCAAGCTCCTGAAGAATCGTGACATTACCATTACTCAAGCTGCAATTTGTCTTACTTTCGCCACTGTGTTTGCGATGATTTTTACGGCCTTCTTTGCCGTCGCCCCTCCCCAATCCCCGATGTTGCCCCAGCTTAAGAGTTGGTTTAGTGCTATATTCTTGGCAGCTTATCTTTCCGTCGTGCTGTTCGTGTCTGTCATGTACTTTGCAATTTACCGAGGTGTGCGCAGAACCTCGCGTATGAATATTTTTCTACCCCTTGAAAGCGCGGACGAATTTGTTGTCCGTCGAGGAGATATCATTCCCGGCAAGAGCTCTGAGGATTTCGAGAAAAACGCGCTACACTTGGCTGTCACAACTTCACTGGCGCTTGTAATCTGTTATGCACCAAGCGCCGTGTACAACTTTCTGCACGGAATGATGGACATTTATTTAATTTGGCTGGATTTTATCGCGGCTGTCGCCTTGGATATTGATGTCGTGTTATTCCCGGCAGTGGTTCTTTATTTTCAACCCGTACTTCTCGAATGTGTTTTCGAATTTGTATGTGGATGGTTTTCCTCAGCGCAGAAATAGCGAAATACTTTGTACAATTGTTATACCTGTAGTTCAAGGCAATTAAAAATTAAAGTCCCCACAAATTTGAGCTTTGTTTTATTTTTTTTATTCATTTTATTTACAGCCTGTGCGATGAAGAAGACAAATCGAAGAGAAGCTCAGAAGCTCCAAGCGAAAGGGATTGCGAAAAAAGAGCAAACTCCAGCCGACGACCATGGAAGGACAAACGATCACGCCCTCATCCCCATAAACTCAGCTTCCTCAACGACTTGAACTTTGTTCAGCTGGAGCGACTGCGAGGGGCGGCGCGAGTCCGGCGAAAAGTGTGTTTCCATGTAGAAGTCAAACACGTCGTCCTGCGGCGACCCAAAGTTGAACTTGCCACAGCCGTTCTTCTTCATCGGCTGATTGAACGTCGATATGCCCAGCGACTGGCGATCGTTCTTCTTGATGGCTCTTGGGGGCATTGGATTCCAGGTGATGTTCTTTGTTTGGTTGGCTACTGGCTTCGGTGGCTCAATGGCGTTTTATGCGCATTTATTCATTTTCCGTGCCACCGAGCCCCCGGCGAAATCGTATCATGTGCGCGTCACAAATCGCGGTGGCACCTGCATCTTGAACTTCCGCCACCCTTCCTTTGTCGTCGCCGCCAGACGGCGGCGCGTATGTTTGTGTCGCCGCCTTAAAGACTGGGCTCGTGATGGGGTTCAAATGCCCTTTGCAATGGCCGCGCCTCAACTGTTGCAACGACAAGCTTTCCGTTGTGTTTGATCGTTGAGCCACAACGGATCATTCCGACCGCAGCGTCTACTCTGCTTTCTTTGCGCCTGTCGGCTTCGTGTCAAGAAAGTATATCAGGCAATATTCTCAAGAAGTCCGTAAAGTCGACGTAATTGTGACAACAGAACGGATGCCGCATGTTTGAGTCTCGCCGTCAAATGCCGCAGGAATTCTGCTGTTACCTCACAAACCAGTATGTGCTTGTTTCGACGGGAGCGTATCTTATCTCCAGCCGCTGCTTGGTCCCAGTCAAAATTGAGCAAATTGGCTGATCTGGCGATTCGTCCGCAACGCGAGGCAGGTACCCACACGCGACCGAGACTGGCGAGTTCGACGCTGAGTTCAAGCAAAATTCATTCGCGCTGCTCGCGGATCATGCCACGACGGTTGACCACTGTCTCTCTGTATTGCTTCTACTTGTACTCGCTGCTGGCGCAAGCAACAGCTGATCACTTGCAGAACCGCAGTGCTTTCCTCCGCATAAACAGCCACTTCGAAGTTTGTGTTTCTGATAAAGGGAAACTCTGGTCACTTGCCACACAAAAGCACACGCATTGTTTTGAAGTTTTTACCCCTTATTTATTTATGCTGGGGAAAACCACTGTCTTTGTAGGCACTGAAAAACCCCAACTCTTCCAACCTATACAAGACACCTCATTACCCAAAGTGCATATTTCTCCTAACAATAAAGTTCCCATCACCTTCTGTTCATGACCATTGTAAATTCCAATATCTGCTGCCATTGTGAATTCAACACTCCCCCTTCACAATAACCCCATTCCTGCCTGGGCATTCTCAAATTGCTACTGCGATAGAGCTTTGTTTTGTCTCCACATATTTCCATTGGACTTTCCAACTTGCCAATGTTTCCTGAATGAATTGGGTTTTTGCCATTAAATGTTGTGTCTTGTCATAAACAACTGTATTCCTCACTACAGCTATGCACGCTTGATTATCTTTGTGAATCCAAATTACTGGGTCTTCCTGGCAACAACACAGCACCCAAGACATCCAATCCCCAATCCTGAACTGTGTTGAAATACCAGCTCTTGACCAAGAGTTGTTGTGTTTGAATAAAAGAGCAAGCTAATGAAACAAGATTTCTTG
>JADHYT010000198.1:0-11516 GCA_027604725.1 Entophlyctis luteolus
CATCTTCGTCCGCTGCTGTCGCTTCTTCGGCGCCAGCTGCCTCATCCGCAATTCTGTCAGAGACTGCACCAGCCGCTACCAACTCATTCGCTGCAGCCGCCGCGACAGTTTCTTCAGCAGCTGTTCCTACGTTGTCATCAGCCGCTGCGAGTTCAGCAGCTACCGGCGCTCCTGCTTCATCCGAGCCAGCTCCAGTCACAGCAACTACAAGCATTATCGGGCTTGCTGCAGCAGGTTCCACTGAATCTGCAACGGGTTCGGCTGCCTCTTCGGCAGCGGTAGTGTCACAAACTGCTACTTCAATTGCTGCAATTTCCTCGAAGGTCGCCGTTTCAACCGGTACTGCCGCTGCCACTGAAACAGGAACAGGTAGCGCGAAGTCAGCTGCTAGTTTGAACCTTGCAACGTCTGCTGTCGCTTCAGCGTCTACTGAAATCACAAGTTCAGCGCCATCCACAGCAGCTCCCGCTACATCAGCTTCTGCAGCTTTGTCATCAGCAATTGCTGGAGCCGCTGTGTTTTCGTCTATTGTAGTTCCGGCATCGACAGTCGCTTCGTCTGTTGTGGCACCGCCAGCTAGTTCAGTTACAGCAGGTTCTGCTTCCATTTTGAGTTCTTCCATTGCGTACGCATCGGCTGAATCAACTTCTTTCGCGGTTCCAGTCAGTGCATCTACGACAGTTGTTGCTGCTCCTGTGTCTACCGTTCTTACTTCCGTAGTTTCTGCCGCGCCAGTGTCCATCTCGTCACTTGCAGTGCCAACTACGGCCGTTACAACGTCAAGCGAAGCAGTGACTCTTGTGTCTTCCGTGTCTGGAAAAGCGTCTTCGGTCATTGCGTCTGCTCCTGGTTCAGTTGTAGCTTCTGCAGTATCTTCTGCAGCCCTCCCTGCTACATCATCGGCAATTGTCGCTCAAGCCAGCGCAGCTTCGACCGCTTCGGCGCTATCCACTGCAGTTGCTCATGCTAGTGTCGTGACATCGGCTGTTGGTTCTGTTATTGAGACGGCCTCCTTTGCTGCAAAGACGACTGTCCCCGCTCTTGCATCTGCCGCATCTACAGCAGTTGCGCCGCTTTCAACACTTACACAATCTGCCGCAGTTTCCAGCGCGGCCGCCTCTTCCTCTTCCGCACCCCCGGTTGTGTCTTCTGTTTCTGCAGCGCCTCTTTCGGTTGCCTCCAGTGAACCGGCGTCTTTAGCAGCCTCCAGCTTAACTGCACCTTTGGAAACAACTCTTGCTCCTGTCATTGCCACAACTGCAGGTTCAACATCTGTACCAGCAGTCACCCTGATCGCCGCAGCAGGCACGTTGAGCGCTACTGCCTCTTCTTCAAAGACTCCTACAACATCAGTGCTTTCTTCGGGACCCGCAGCGATTACTGAAACAACCTCTGCTGTGATTGCTGCTTCCGCTACCCAACAGTCCGGAAGTGCAACCACTCTTACCGCTACAGCTACCAGATCAGTTGCCGAGACCGCTGCTGTAGTCGTTCCAACCTCTGCGAATGTAGTGACAAGCGCTCAGCCCACAGTTGCTGCGTCCACTGAGTTGCCAGCAGCTATAACGAGCGGTAGTGTCCCGGCGACTTTTGCAGCGTCTGCGAGTGCTTCATCTCCTACCGCTGCTGCTGAAACTGCGGTCGCAAGTTCCGCCGCAACAACAGCACAGACGTTCACCGTTCAAAATAATGCAGCCGCAGCATCTACAGAAATTTCTACAGAAAACACTACCGCAAGTCTCGCCGCAGCGGCAGCGGTGACGCAAATTGCTTCAGTTAGCAATGTTGCCGGAACTGCCTCGGCTGCCGTTGCCACTGCCAGTTCAGCCGCTGCCTCGGTTGCCAGCAGTGCCGTCTCGCCATCAACTCCAGACGAACATGCGGGGATGCACCCTGTGATCGAGATAGTCACTTGCAGCACGACTACGACTACCGCAGCCATCCCTACGACCGCTTGAGCATCAAATTATAATAAAGTTCGCTACAAGAGTGATGCAAAATTGTCTGCGGGAATCTTGTTGATGTTGAATAGTTTTTCAGTATCAGCCGTAACGGGCTGATGTTTCTTTGTTGTTTCCATTTCCGGCGACGTTGTCGTCTTTTTTCTCGACATTATTTAGAATATATTATTATTTTATAATAAGTTTTTCGTCTCGAAGGAATACTGTTTACACTATTTCTTGGGCATTGTAGGAAATCTGTGTATGCGGCGGATGCGGTCGAAACCAAGCCCTCGGGAAAGAGCGAAGACCAATGTACGCGCGGTCACACCACGTGCTCAGTATTATTCCCACCCTGTAGTTCCGTTTCCTCCTCTGACTCACACGCGGGCCATTCAGGATATCGCACGACCTCGTCGTACGCTGCAACGGTCACCCCGGACTCCATGAAAATCACCAGCTCATGAACAAAGTGCTCCGTTTTCGCCCCAATATAATCCTGCAGCAGCTCGATCGCACGACGGTTTGGAAGTGGGTAGTTCTGTTCCAGCACAGCCAGAGTATACAGCGCAATGATTTCAACGTTCTCGATTCCAAGAATGGCCCGCAAGTCTCTGACAATCCATTCTTTCGTTTTCGGTGCTCTGATGATGTACAGCGCTTGCGCAGTTGACGCTGTGGGAGACGGCTTCCGCAGGGGGTCGCGGATCGCCAACAGTGAGCGTGCGTATACTTCGGCACGGAAGGCCGATGCCCCGAGCCTTTGCCGGTGAGCGGAATGACGAAAGGACAGGCTGCGGGACGAGACTAGCGGTACGATGCCGAGGCGCGAGATAGCACCGTCACGAAGCGAAGCCTTGCAGATCGGGCAGCGATGGGATTGGGCGGCCCAGCGAGCGATGCAAGGCATGCAGAACACATGCAGACACGCGCGCAGCACCACGCGGTCGTCGGCGAGCGGCTCGAGGCAGACCGGGCACGGGCTGCTCGCGGCGTCCATCACATGCGGATACAGCTCCGTTTTAAATTCTAACACTTTTCACGACCTTGTCGGAGCGCAGCCACTCGTACGGCTTCTTCCCCTTCCGCCCCACAAGCTCCGCGTTACGCGCGTCGATTCGCACATCGTACGCCTTGATTGCTTCTTGGAACCGCACAAATAGCTCTTGAACCTTCCCTGCGCTGGGGCCGAACCAGTCCTCGTCAACCTTGCGAACACATCAATCGTCGTGCTGTCAACATCAGCTGGATTCAATCCTCACCTGGCCAATGAAAGTGTCAGTGTCCTTGTACTGTGAAAGTACCCGAGCAATAATAACAGACAGCAACGCTTCATTCACATGCGGAAGAAAGTCGAGGAGCATCGAGTCACTAACTTCTTCCTCATTGCTCATCAATGGATACACATGAGCTTTCGCACACCGGTTCGGAACATAGGAATAGTACTCGCGCTGAGGGTAGTTAGTTGACGAATGTTCTGAGCCAAGAATTGTCAGTCAAGTTCATCAGAGAACTTCGCTCACGTCCGGATGCAGTCCAAATTATGGTTGCGCAAATTGTGATAAGATCATTGATACTCGAAATCTTTTCTGGAACTCTCCCTGGAGAACTGTTATGGAATGAGTTGCACTCTTTAATCCATTCCTGCAATTCAATATCGCCCGTTACATCAGCATCTGATGAATAAAATGTGGAAATAAATTCTTTGACGTGACTGAGTATCAGTTGGTAAAGATCAATGGCATCTTCAGCCCATGGCTAGAAATTGTTTACTGTTAATCGATAAATTGCAATCTGCGAATGACTAACATATTGACCCGGTATATCCAAACTACTCTCGTTGGACAAGAAACCTCTTGCCTTTAAGTCGCTCACAGGATCGGTTTCTAAAAACTTCCATGATTTGTAGGCGTATCTGAAGAAAGGGAAAATGGAATCCCCCATTGACAACACTTTGGAAATGACCGGGATGAATATGTCGCGTCCTTGTCCGTTAACGTTCATCGTGCCAACAAAATACGGTTTTAGAAACTTTCGAACCGGGTGACACGGAGAAATTTGGCGATTCAGGGCAATTCCAAACGGCTCAATACACAAGTGCGCTTTCAGCAAATGCGTAATCAGCTCGTGGCAAATTGTGTCTGCTAGACCAAACCACATCTGTCAAAGCAAAGGCTTTTGAATATTTCGCTCGTAATATGAACAAACCTTCGCCAAAGTCCATCGATTATTTTCTGAACGAGATGCCTTCGTGGCATCAACGGCGTAAAACACGTCGCCTTCTTCAACGACTTGGATCGCGACAGGATAAAGTTCCCCTTTTTCTGCATCATTCCAAAAAAAGCCGATAGGCGCGGCCAAATATCCGTTGTAGAACTTTTTTGATTCATTCAGCCCAATTTTGCTGTTCACCAGGCCCACGAACGGGCTCAAGAGCTCCCTAAAATCAACAAAACTGAAACTGCCACGCTTGATTTCACTGAGGACGTTTTTGTTCTGCAAGTAAGGAGTTGATTTCAGGCCGTCCAGCGTCAGCTTTGGACACAAGTCTGCTGGGAATGCAAATGTCTTTGGCAGGACATGAATTACGACGGGATGCGTCCCTGAAATCATTTGAGCGCCGAAAAACGCATCATCCCTCCATTTGAAAAAAACTTGCTCGTCAACTACGAGCTTAGTAATTTTTAAATCGAGCTCCACGGCTTCAAAAGAATGAAACTGTTGCAGCATGTAAAAATCGCTGTTATTCCAAAAATCTCACCTTCGTTGTTCCTGGTGTTAAATTTTCAGCGAAATGAGTCTTCTCAGCCAATTGTATGCTGTATACGAATTATTCATTAAAAACATGCGAATATTGCAAGAGAATGTTTACTCTGCGTAACGGTATCCAGACGAATCCTCATCCGGGTTGAGTTTGAAAGGGTTATCCGTCATTCCGTATGGCAATCCTTCCTCCTTCCATGCTGGAACGTAGTAACTTTGCCAGAAGTCCATATCTTGCTTTCGAAGAACAGAGAGGGTGCGACTAATGCATGGATCATTTGACAGCATAGTCTGAGTAGACTTTTAGAATTGGAATTCGAGCAACCAGTCAAACCCCATGGAAAAACACCCGTTTGACGCTATCTGTGAAACACGAATACACTGGAAAATACTGCGCGGAGCCATTGCATTCGACAGTTATGTAATCAACCCAGCATGACTTGGATGTCTCAAAAAGGAATTTCCGCGGGATCACAGCAATTGCTAGGATTTCTTTCCCAATGCGTTCGTGGCTTACGACGTGAAATTGGCGGTGGCTCGAGTCATTGCCGGGGTCAGGCACTAAGTTTGGCAATGAGAAAAAAGGAACCCGAGTAACGACACCCACCAGCAGTCAACGCCATCGGCTTAGTTTCGTTTATTTCTGAATTTTTGCCAACCGAATCCGAATGGTACACCACTAATTCGAAACGGAAATTAGGAAACTGTTTTGAAGTTTTCTTTCCAGCAACCTGTACCGGACAAAAATTAAAGACAGAAAAACTTGAACAGGCTTGGAAAAGTTACCTTTACATTCAGTTGCTGTAATACATTTGCTTCCAGTGGTCGAGGCTGGAAATGCCAAAGTTGCCGTTCCCAATTGGCAGCGTTTAGCGCTGCAAGCCCCAAAAGCGAAGTAAAAGTCACTGGCTTCGGCGGTTTGCAGTAGCTCTGAGGGATTCTACCCTCCAAGAAGAAAGGTTTTATGTATTCAACCGGAATTTTCTGATCGCCTAGACGATGGTGTGAATAACAGAAACAATCTGGGTGGTTACATACGTCCCAAAACATTCAAAGCAACCGCAGACTCCACCATGGCAGCTTCCAATTGCTTTACTCCAAACAAAATCTCCGGATTTTTGTTCAAAGAATCTTGGTACCGCGTGACCCGGTAACGCGCCAAATCATCTGCAGTTAACACTTTGCCATCAGACGATGCTGCAATCATTCTATCAACAAGATCGGGTTGAGCAACGGAGTTGTCGCCGAAATATTTGTCTTGACGAGTAAGAGAAACGTCGTGCTGCAACGTGCGTTCCGTTTGGTAGGACAAATCGGACAAGTCCATGAATGGTGTCCCATCTGAGAGGACTTGAGAAAGATCTCTTACTCCAGATTTGTTCCCTTTAATACCAAACACGGCTTTGGTGAGGCTGGCAGATAATGTTGGTAAATAAACAGAAGCTCTATCCTTACAATTTGACTGCGGACGAGTCAACGCCAAGAATGTTCTCCATTGCTGCAACTATCATTGCTTCCGTTATCTTCCGTCCATCTCGGGGCAGGTATCCATGGTTGGCCTGCAACGAATCAATTTGTGTACAGCAGTCCGGGAAGCATCAAAATCTTACCAGCGAATTCAACGCAGGACAAGGAGAGCGAGAGTCCGCCTCAGATGGTGCCACATATACGCCGGGGTTTGTTCCATATCCACGGAAACTACCGTTCACAAAAGCAGGGGAAGGCTTCGTGCCGCGACTTTCCACACGCGGCACCAACTGTGACTTCCCCAAGTGCGACGAGTTCATCAAACCTTTTGACGCCTCAAAGTGTGTTTTTCCCGCGTTGATCCGCGGTAGATACACTTTCTCGTAGTTTTTCGTCTTTGTTCCGTCCCCGTTGACGATTTTCACGAGCCGATATTCCGACGCACCCAAGGTCGTCCCAGGAAGCAGTTTTGTCTTCCACAGAAGCACTGTCGAGTCGGATGTCGGTTCGCATGTGAAAGGAGTGCGGTCGTGCGTGCTCTCAACGAATTTATCACCGCAAGGGCTTTTGATTATCGGCTTGAAAGTTGCTGTTCCGTCTTTTGCAAATTCCGCCTCTAAACATATTTGCAGTTCGCGTCTGACTTCGTACAATTGCCTGCCTTCGTTGGAGTCGTCAAAGCCCCCTGCAAAGTGGATCAATGTGTTTGCGGTAATCGACTGAATCTAGAACATACAAACGTGTGGCTCGTAACTCGTTACAAAGTATCGTCCACTGCTGACATTCCAAACTCCGTTGGCAAATGACACTGTTTCCAAAGGGAGTGGATTTCCCTCTATGTAGAAAATACCATAATAAGCCTCCGGGACTTGAGGAGGCATATTGGATGAGTTTCCTGGAATCAAAAACCTTTCAATTTCTTCACTCGGTACTTCGCACAATCCGATGTTTCTCGTATCGTGTACAGATATCTCTGCCGGAATGTCGACATTTGTAGTGAACCAATTGAATGGATTGAAGGAGCCGCGGAAAAGAGGAGAAGTCTCCGGTTTCGCAATCAGCTGCGTTGGCGTCAAAGACGAAAAGTCGCGCTGTGAATTGATCCGCGGAAGAAAGTAGGAGTCGAAATTCGGCGTCCTCTTTCCGCTGCCATCAACAATCTGAACGACTGCGTCAAGGCATTTAAGCCACAAAACACGAGCCTTGCCTTAATTAGCCGCGACGGTCCCTTTTTCCCATGCGAAGTCATCTGGTCCCACACATCTGGCGTGCCAGTGGACACCCACGAGAATGTCGGCGCGAAGGACCTAGAGATCAGATGCACGTGACTCTCTCTTTCCGGATCTGCCGCGCGAAACACAGGCTGCAGCGAGCACGACGTCCCATCAAACTTCATGCGGAAATGCAGCCCGACGGCCCTTGCTGCCTCATGCAGCAGCCGGCCCTCGAGCGAGTCGTTCCAGCTCCCTGTCGGCAAAAAGGAATCAATGGTTTGAAATTACGGTTCCGCTTCGCGCGGGTTCGAGTGCGCCAGCGGCAATACTCACGCGTCCGCTCGCCGCATGCGGCAGCAAGCAACGCTCCTGCTCGCTCGTCCCACACGGTGTTCGCCAGCGAAAATACCCCCGCGCCAAGCGCGCTCTCGATAAAGAACAGCCCATGGAACGCCGCTGGCACTTGTGCGGGCACGTTGCTCGCAGTGCCGACTATCATGTCTTGGTCAATATGCCCAGTCGCCACCTGCACTAGATCCACTCGCTGCATGATCGGCCTTGTGCCAGGATCCTCTGCGCCGGTGGTGCCCGAAATCGGGCGGTGCGGTGGTGAATACTCCACCTGCACAGTTGGTTACATAATCAGCAAGTCAAATCATTTCCAACCTCCTTTGATTGCTCCGCCATGTCCTCGGCAATTTGGTGTCTCAAATTGGATAGTGACCGTCCGACAGCCGCCCGAACGGCGGGATCATCTACGCCAATATCTCGCAATCGCGAGGGAGACTCACTTGCATCGAGCAACCAGACACCGTTTTTTGCTGCGATAACACTTTTGTTAGCGGCAGCAAATTCGACACTAAGTATTGTACCTGTAACCAAACTAATGATGTCCTCAGGTATGCCGTCGCGGGACAGGTGCTCGCCGATTCTGTTTGCGTCTCCCATCCTCCAAAAGTTAATTTTTGTGGGGCAAAAAACAAGATATCCAAAAACGACTAAAACGTTTCGTTTCTTTATCAACTATTTAACAAGGCAGTTTGGTCACCACCAGCTCCCCCAACTCCCACACCCAGAGAGGTGCCGTTCGAAAGATTCCCCGCGGCACCCGACCCTTCCACACCAGTTCCTCCAGTGCCATTTGCCGCAGAAGCGGCTGCCGCGGCTGCCGCGGCCTTTTGCTTCATTAGAAACTGAATGTGCGCCATCTGCTGAGTTGTCATCATCCCATTCAACATCGCAGGGTTGTTCATCCCCAATGCACCAACATTCGCACCGGCGGCCATCATTCCTGCTGCTGCTGCCGCGGCAGCTGCGGACTGCATACCCGCACCACCAGGACCACCAACGGCGCCGCCTCCGGCGCCGTTCTGCGTCATGGCGGCCTGCGCCATTGCGAATCGAAGTCGCTGGTTCATCAGGTATTGTTGCTGCATTTGCGGTGGCATATTCTGGAATGCAGCAGCAGCTTGTTGCTGCCGCATGGCCATAAGCAGTTGTGCTTGCTGTTGCTGCGCCTGCGGCGGAAGATTGCCGTTCCCCATACCCATCATCATCGCCGCAAGTGCTTGCTGCCGCAAGAACATTTGCTGCTGTGTTGTCAGCATGCTAAACTGTGCAGCAGTTGAAGCTTGTTGCTGAGCCTGCATCGCAGCCAAAGCAGTGGCGGACGTCATTGCGCCGTTGGGCATAGGCGTGGCGGCTCCGTTCGCCGCGTTTATGTTCACTGCCAGGTTTGCAGGAGCTGGGGACATAGAACTGCCGCTGTTCGCGGAAGCTACTGGCTGTAGCGGTGGCTGACTTGGCTGCACGGGCGTTTGGGCAGCGCCAGAAGAACCTGGAGTTCCTCCATTCGCAGGAGAGGGCGCAGTGGCAGCTCCAGAAGCTGCTGTCGCTGCTTGAGTTTTCAACAGCTGTGCTTGCGACTTTGAGGAGTCGAGCATGCTTTTCAGCTTTTGCGTGCGCTCGTCCAGAACAGGGGGAGGTTTCTTGGGCTTTGGCGGAGCCACACTCGCGGCTATAGGCGCCACGACTTTTTTCTTCGTCACCGAGGCATCTGCTGCAGCAGCTGAATTGCTGCTGCCCGAAGTTGGGGCGTTGTTGATAGTTTGCCTAACGACTTCGTAAACGGGCAACTGAGGACGATTAGAGGGTGCAGCCGCATCGGAAACGGGCTTCGGATTGATTTGATCGGGATGCGTCGGTTTTGTGAGAAACAGGTTGATGTCTTCGTTTGCAGGAGACAAATGGAATGCCCGATACGCGAGGTTCCTTTGGATTAAATAAATCGGGTCAGCCTTGACGAACATGAAGAAAAAAATCTCACCGAATGGTGTCTTCCATGATAACGATGTCGTTAGATGTATCAACCTCGGCCAATTCATTGAACTCCCATCGGACGGCAGTTTGTTTGTCATCCTCATTGCGGATAAAAAGAGGTCGACGATCAAAGAACAACCTCCCGCCACGTCCCACACGCCGTCGTAATGATGTCTTAGAGTTCACCGTTGTACTTGCCGTTGCTGAAGATGTTTTGTACGCTGGAGTTGATGTGACTTCAAGAGGAGACTCCCAAAAAGACGTACAATAGGAGCTTGATTGGATGAAGGGATTCTGCGGGGAATTTTTAATAACTTAAGGATTCAGAGCTTCCTTTTACCTCAGTCAAATCGACGAATCCGGATGCTATATCCTCTGCCTTTCGTCGAGCTACTTGTTCCGAAACTTTCATATGCTCCGACACCGGATCCATGGGAGATTTAACATCCAATAGCTCCGTACTCGGATTGCGGATTTTAATTTTGATAGATGAGGGTCTGCAGACGACAAAGTTAGAATAAGCAAAAGATTGCAGGGCAGTACCTCGAGGGGTCGTCACCGGTTTTTCGCTTTTTCTTCTTTCCATCCTCCGTCTCGGCAATTCCAAACACTTTCTTCATCTTCCGCACCAAACACCGTTTTTCAAAAAACGCAGTGTCCATGGTGAGCAGCTCTCGCCGCGTTTCCTCTCTTTCCGCAACAAAGTCTAGCAATCCCCGAACTTGGATCAAATCTCGGTGCAGCTTTTTCAGTTTTTCCAAACTCGCCGTATCCACACGCTTCGTGTGCTTTCGCGTCGGCCGCAAATCACGTTTTCGGAAGCAAATGTAGGGATCACTGTCGTCCTGCTTGGGGTTGTTTGTAACTTCGTCAACCCGCAGCGGAGGCACTATAGGCCGACCAGCCTGATTGCTGGTAACTGGGAACGGACGAGGTTGTACGTATCGTCTGTGAACCCAATGGCTGAATATTCTACTCAGCGTGGCCTCAGGTGTTGGAATTGTTTGCGGAACAAGAAGAAGAGGTTCATTTTCTTGAATATAGACGCTACATTGGTCTAGGGTGGGCAAATCAGATGCCTAATGGGGCAAGGATTTTAAAAGCTGGACAACCAAGAAAATTAAAAAAAAAAATAACAACTCACCCTTTCATTTCCAAATCGCTCCAAAGTGTACATATACACTTCAAACAAATCATCATCTGGCGCCACACACTCCAAAATATCGACATTTTTGTTGTCGCTGTCGCTACCATTGGCGTTTGCGTTCTCCACTCGCCATTTTGCCAAAAACAAATCATCTGCCTCGTCAAGGCAATAGGGACAGCCGACATAATCATCCATTTGCGCGCTGAACTTCACAAATGCTTTGGGTATCTGATATCCACCAGGATAGTACTTTTCATGACCTGCAAACGGCCGGGAGGCATCAGGCGTGGGAATGACGACAGTAGCTTTTTCTACGCCGGCTTGGTTTGCGTCTAGAGCTGCTCGAAGGTGGTGTTCCTGTAAAGGAATGTTATGATTTGTCGGTCACGTGACTGGTGGAAATGAGTGGGGTGTCTTACGTCTTCCTCCTCCTTGTCGACACCGGTTTTTATGGTGGTTGGGACGCCTCGGCCCAGAGATACGGTTTCATCAAGGTCCACACACTCTGAATAGCGGAACACTGCAAAGCGCCGCTTGAAGTCGACCTTCCGGGACCGCAGTGCCATGTTTTTCTCTTTTTTCTTTTTTCCAATAAAAAGCAGGCAAGACGGAAGAGCCCAGGTAAGCTAGCGCTGGGGGTGCCGTGGGGAGCCGTAGAAAGCGGCC